>ULGY01000021.1:192695-219822 GCA_900519085.1 Yarrowia deformans | reverse complement strand
TTTTTTTATTCTAAAGATGCATTATAGCTATATACCTAGTAAGCCGGGTTATTGGCGTTCAATGAATCTTACTCATGGTAATCGGTCTCGGTGCGCGTTTCTGTGAATTCGAGGTGCTCTAAGTCTCGTTTCCGCTTCATCTTGCTCCTGTCACGGTCACTTGGTAGTGAATCAAGACTAGTAAACCAATCAATCATATCATATCAAATCAAATCCAAACCATTCCTTCCAAATCAATCCAATCCATCAGGGTAATGCCAAAATAGGTGTGAGTCTGAGAACTCGAAAGTGGGGTGTGTGTGTCCAGTGTGTTTGTTGTGAGTGTCGTTGTTAGTCGTGAATGTTGGTCGTGAGTAGCAGATTTTTTGTCCTTTCACCCTCGAATACGCAAGTCTGTGCCAGGCAGACATCTGAGACTGCGTGGCCAAGTTGGTTAAGGCGTACGACTGTTAGAAACTTGTGTTCTGAAATCGTAAGATCGAGAGTTCGACCCTCTCCGCGGTCGTTTCTTTTTGCCTGGCTTCACAAGCCGGGTCTTGTCTTGTATTTTTGGTGCACCTTTCTTGCATGTGCAGTGTATGTTGCGACATCAAATGGGCGTAAATCCAGAACGTCTCTGAATGACGCGAGAAAAAAGAGCTGAAAGCTTGATAGCAGACCCCATAGACCTAGAAAATGTAGCTACAGTACTTTGAAAATAATACTATCCAAAATAAAAGCAGCAGCGTTTAACTGAAGTTTTGCCCTCACCGATTGGAACCCTAATGCCCGGAGACGAACAGAGAGAAGAAATACATCAAAGAAAAGCAGCAGAGGCTGCTAGAAGCAAAAAGATTGATTTCTGGCAGGATCGAACTGCCGACGTTCTGCGTGTTAAGCAGATGCCATGACCAACTAGACCAAGAAACCGGTTGTGAACTCGGGGTGGGTGACGTGTATTGGGTGTGGAGTCTGTTTTAGTTGAGCCTAGAATCAAAAAAAAAAAAGCCTTAGCTGGTTTGTCAAGTAAGTAGTTTCACATGGGAAGATCCCAAGTAATGTGAAAGTATATCGTGGAGTAAATGAAAAATTCAAACGAATCAGGCCTACCTCACGGCAAGCTGGCATATTATTGAATGAATTATATTAATTTTCAGTACTGGAACCATCATGAAATAGTTTTTAATAGCATATTAACGTCATCAGAGGTTATTTCGACACACACTTGGAATGTTCACTGTGAAGTATCGCAGATAGGTACAAGTAAGACATTTATTAGGAGTTCACAAAACATCGTCCCCTCGGCAACAGTTTTGTTTTAACACAAGAAGCTTCTAAACGGCACACCTTAATACAACACACAGACAAACAGCAGCTAGCTAAAGCTACACCACAGATACCCTTGGCATTATTTCCTTTTTCCGACCTACTGTCAACGATACCCCTGTACCTCTGGTACCTCTTTCTCACGAAAATCTACAGCTTGCACAATGCTTTCTTCCCCTCTCGTCCTTCTTTCTCTCTTTGCCATTCAATTTGCGCTACAAGTGTTTCTCGTGGCCAGCATTACCTGGAAGATCTATGTCACTACCGTCAACATAACCCCCGCTGCCATAGCCATGTTTGTCTGTTCCCATATTCTCTACCAGCAATATCTGCTTATCTGCGTCTACGCCGGGTATGAGATGTGAGAATGAGACGGAGGTCTTCCAGCGCACAGGAGATTCTTTTTCAATGATGATAGACGACTGTCGCACACTTCACGTTGTCGTCTACAAGTAGAGAACAGACCCCCCAGAGACTCGCATTTACCCCAACGCTGCGAAGAACCTCAACTGGGTGTGATGATCTAAAACGAGTAACTAAATATACCGAGAGATATCCCCGACATACAGCATACCTCTGGAAGAGCTATAGCCTAGTAGCTTCAGTTTTGGACCCGTAAATCGCGAAATATTCGCGTCTTTTTACTCTCTTAACCGCCTAGCACTTGCTGAGCTGCAACGGCAAGCCTGGTTGGCTCAGTTGGTTAGAGCGTTAGTCTCATAATCTGAAGATCACCAGTTCGACCCTGGTACCGGGCATCCGTTTCTCTTTTTTTGCCGTTGCCGAAAATCTGCATTTACTCTTGCACTTGCTGGTTATGTGTAGCTCTTCAGTATTTTTGCATCTGGCATGTGGATGTTAAACCTTGATACTGGAAGAGCTACTGACCGCGCCATTTTTTGGGAAAAAGGTCACGTCAACACAGAACGCGATCTATATGACTAAAGTCACGTGATATCACGATGGATGATTCACACCTTTTTTTTTTTTTTTTCTTGTCGTGACTCCATCTTGAGCTTCGGTCACATACTCTTTACTCACAGAGTCACATTTTCTATTGCAACAGCTTGCTCATGGTTGACGTCCGCGAGACTGAAAAGTTTCCCAAGGAAATACCCACCGCATGGAACATTGCTTGATCCCTTTATAAAAAGCATCGGTNTTCACACTTTTTTTTTTTTTTTTCTTGTCGTGACTCCATCTTGAGCTTCGGTCACATACTCTTTACTCACAGAGTCACATTTTCTATTGCAACAGCTTGCTCATGGTTGACGTCCGCGAGACTGAAAAGTTTCCCAAGGAAATACCCACCGCATGGAACATTGCTTGATCCCTTTATAAAAAGCATCGGTTGAGTGTTACTCGAATTATATCACTCCCAGTCTCTTTGTTCTGCAATGTCACATGGTCTCACTAGCGTTACATTCAGGTGAAATCCTCTCATCGGATACGAGGCTGTGGCAAAGATACCCACAATTAAGTCGACTGACAATCTGATCTAATACCAGTTTTACCTAGGCTAACTTAATCCGTTTACTAAAGCTGCCCATTATTCTCACAGGGTATATTAATGAATGTCTATGTATCTATGTGTTGTTGAAGAATTCATGATGATGTTCTGATCATGGCAAATCAGATTCCAGCTTCATAGTCCCAGCTGCAGCTCAGGTGCTCAGTACAGAGCCAATTGGATGATAAAAGGCCCATAGTTTTGGAACTATGCCTCCTGAACTTCTTCAACAACCTGGTTCTTCTCTAGTTCCTTTCTCGCGGCCTTCTCTCTCTCCTCAACGTAAAAGTACCGAGTGTAGACCAGAGAAATGTAGTTGACCACGGAGTTGAGAGCGATCCAGCCAATGAGAACTCCGACATTCAGTCCAATCTCAGAATGCACATTGAACAGAATAGTTCTGATGGCCTCCACTGCGTTGAAGACAGGGAGAGCATGACCAAACTGGTACACTCCAGGAGACATCTCCAAGGGAAACATACCTGGGGCTGAGTTGAAAATGACCCAGAAAAGCAGCCATATGGCAAGTGTGGCCGGGAACTTTTTGGCAAAAAAGGCCATGATGTTGTCTGTAGCTCCTCCGAGAGCAGCCATACTCAGAAAGTTGATCATCCAGTAAACGACAAAACCACCCCTTCCGTATCTGAGAGTAAAGTCCTGTCCAAACGCCAGAGAGACTAGAGAGAAGAAGAGAGAAATGAAGAAAATCGAAATCAGGTTGATTACCGTTCTGTAGATGAAGAACTGCCACAGAATCATGTGTTCGCCCTGGATGTTGTGAATGAAGCCCCACATCATGACTTGGTAGAAGGAGATGATGACGAGATAAATGAGACCCACGTTATCGATAGCCGAGGCCACTCCGCCAGAAAAGGGACGCACGTCGTTGTTTTGAAACTCGAGCGGCGAAGTGAGTAGTCTGGGAGTGTTTGTCAACAGATCTTTCAGCTTGTCATTTGAAAAGTCGGCTGTCAAGTTTCGAATGATTTCTGGCACCTTTTGTTCCTGGAAGAGAAACTCCAGAGCATCCACCTGAGGCTGACAGTAAGTCGAATGAACACTCTCCTGTCGACCGCCAGTGTTGAAGTACTGCAGGGTCTTGAACCAGTAGTCGTTCTGATTACCAGTCTCGAGTGCAGCTCGTAACGTTGCTGTGGAGTTCTCAAACACAACAAAGGCTCCCCAGTACTTGTATTGAACGACAAGCTCTTCAATCTGGTTCAGGGAAGTGTACTGTGACGAGAGGACCGGTTTGATGGTTACCAAGGTGGGAAGATTAGGACGTGCGTTGACTAGATCAACAAAGGCGTTTCCCACAACGTCGTTATCCCAGTTGATGACGGCCATTTGCAGCTTGTGAGCTCGTTCAGATCTCTTGTACATGGATCCCCAAAATAGCGGCAAAATTCCGGTCAACGCAATAGCCAGGGTCAGCACGTTGAAGAAGGACAATTTGGCCACCTGCCAGTGGCCCTTATTGAGCCTGGGATGATGCACAGGCACATAGGTTTTCGGTGGAAGAAGTCGTTCTGAAGAGGTTTCGCTAGACATGTTGATGATTGTGGAGCAACAGTAAATTTCTCCACCGCATGTTCTCCACCCTCACCTATATATCACGTAAACAAAGACCATTAGACTGGACGCTAGTGCAGTGGAGAAGCCGTATGTGATAACAGTAGACTTGTAGTATGAACACATGGTTGATTGTGCTGGGGATGGAAAACAAACCACCCACTGTTCCTCCAGAGCAGCGGAGATATCCCGGTGCTCAAATTCCTATTACTTCAACTGCCTAAGCTGTCATGTTCTTCTGATGACATTTTCAGGCTGCAGAACGGCGCTAAAAACGGCGCTACTCGCGGTGACATAAATCCGTCGTAACGTTGAAAACGCACCTGCTATAAGGGGGGCGCAGGGTTAGTAATGACTACAGTAGCTACATCGGCGAGATGAGTCAGGATTTTCGGACAGAAATAATCACGGCTCAAATTTGAGTGCCGGGTGCCGACCATTTAAATTCCGGATAGGAGGTATGCTACCTGTAGGATGATAAGAGCAATAGACGGCCAAGGGTTATTGTGAAATAAAGGGGGGAATATTGGTTGCTGCCTGGAAACGGCTTTTTATGTTTTGCTCCCTCTGTTTCAAAGCCACATCCCTTTCTTCTGATGACTATGGTGCTGTTCACGCGAACATCCACCATTATAATTCCGGATACGGATGGGGGTGAATTTAGTAACAAGGGTAGACAAAGAGCCGCATTGAGCTGACCTGAAACGAGGTGAGAATATGAGCGGCGAATTAATCAATGTACTATTACTTGCTAGGATGGTGAAAGCGGCTGTTTGGTGTTCGACGTAACTACATGGCAATTTGTTAACTCTTGACAAGGCTGGTTCCCCACAGTTAGGTTGTAGCTGAGTACCGCGTCTAGCCCCAACAAAATGAGCAGCTACTAGGACCTTAAACACCATAACCTTCCCAAAACAACTCCACCTCCCTCGTGCATGCATGTCACATGCGTATCCTCTAACTACACCTGACATTTACATCTACACCATCGGGACAACTTCAGTTTTGGCTTCTTCAACAATCGCTCAATGGGACCCAAAAAAAAGCAGCAGCTCATTCAAGACTTGGGCGATACGGGATCGCTAAAGTAGCTCAAAGACCGAGCCAACAAAATGTGCACCAACTTTCAACAGGAGAAACAGGTAAGGGAAATACAGAATCTAACAGAACGTGACGCAGTGTAATATCAGTGTAGCCCCCCGACGGTTTTGTAACAACTGGCATGATCAAGATCAAGAGAAGAATGTTTCTGGGCTGACGTTAAGAGAACGAAAAGATAAAACAGTCTTAACTAATGCTGAAATTACACCAACTACATTGCATTGGATTCTGTTGAAGTTTAGCTAAAGAGCAGCACCCAAAATACACACATCTATCTGAGTCAAAACGTATCGATTCACAAACAGGAAATTATTTTTTCATAATCCATAGGGCAAATGAATTTCATATAAATTGCCCAAGCGTCTCTACCAAATCAACATCCCCGATCATCGTCTCCCTCCAACATCCACCCGCCTCAGCTACTGCCGGGTAAGTCAACCTTAAAATATTTCTGCCATGCATAATCATCACAGCAGGTCTGAATCGAACACTGAAACTCAACACAGGCACACACAATCACACACAAAAAATGATCCCTGGATTCGTCACACCCGGAATTTTAATATCGCTCGTTGTCGATCGAGACGGAAACAAGTTCTACCCCGGAATCGGCACAGCTGTTCGAGTAGTGGAGGGCTCCGAGGCCAAGGTTGCTGGAAAGTCGCAGGCCAAGGCCATTGTCGCCACATCGACAGGAAAAGTTGTTCTGAGCGAACGACAGGAGAGCGCGGACAGCAGCGACAAGTCACGTGATAACGCAAAGGGAACCTGCTACACCGTCAACATTGTGAAAAAGGCCAAGGGAGACGACTCATCGTCATCAACCACTCCCACCACATCTCATGTGTCGCCCTCGGCTTCATCGGGACTGCCCAAGGTTGGCGATTACATTCTGGCACGAGTTTCGAAACTCACGTCGAAACAGGCCAACGTGGAGATTCTGGTGGTCGAAGGTCAGGGAGGAGTCGGACAGGATGCGGGACTGGGCCTCAATGGCAATGAGAACGGTATCCACAGCAACCCCCTGTCGAATGCAGGTTCTCTGGTGGAAGGAGCGATCCGATCCGATCTCGGAGAGGGCTTTGGTGGTATTATTCGATCCATTGATGTCAGAGCGACCGAACGAGACAAGGTCAAGATGGAGCTGTGTTTCAAGCCTGGAGACATTGTGCGAGCACAGGTGATTTCGCTCGGAGACGGTGCCAATTACTACCTTTCTACAGCCAAGAATGAGCTCGGTGTTCTGTTTGCTCGGTCCAAGATTGGAGAGCTGATGTACGCCACCGATTGGCAGACTATGGCCTGTCCTGTAACCGGTCTGACGGAAGAGAGAAAGTGCGCTTCTCCCTACAAGCAGCAGGAGGTCAAGACTGAGGTCAAGGAGGAGACCAAGTAACTGGGTATATAGGTATTGCATGTGGTGTAGTAGTACACCTTTTCTGACGGAGCCATGGGTTTGTACAAGTAGTGAATTAATCATCAGTTCGATTAGATACGTAAAATGTCTGCCAATAGCTTTAACAACTGCTGACTAAGAAAGATACCACTTTCCATGCTTGAGGTTGCTTCCCCAGTAATCGTCCTTGTCCTTGGGATCAATGTACCCTAATCTCTCTCAGTACGCCTCATGGTACCCCTTGAAGTACTCCTGTCTGTCGTATCTCTTGTCGGGACGTCATCTGAGTCCGTCATGTCGTCCCTTCCTGTAGTAAACGGACTTCCTTTCAGCTTTCTCGTCACAAAAGTTTCACCGCCAGAAGAATCCGCTATTTCGACACCCAATGCAGCAGCTGCTGTTGCAATTCCCGTGAAGATGATTCAATGTCTGCCCAGTTACCAAGTTTCGATTACGATTACCAGTCTTTCTCCCACTTGGAGCTGAGACCACTGGAGTCCCTGCTTTACTCGGATTCTCCTAGGAATTGGATCTACAACCTGGGAGCATCTTCTGCGGTGACTCGAGCGGGTCCCTATCCCCATGAATCTGACTGTCTGATTCCTGTTCTGATGGTGAGGTAACTGGAGACATTTTCTCCTAAGGGTAATAGGAAGAACTGGAGAAAAATCACACCGCAATCATTAGGTGACTTTTGGTATATCCTGCTTATAATATTATTGTGTTGTTGCTTTCGTACGACTGGTTTCCGGTGTAACCTTTGATCAATTCCCACTGCACACTACACATCTATCTTCAGAGCAACTGCAGTATAATTGGGCTTTATCATAGTCCATTCAAGCTCTGTTCACTGTTAAGCAGAGAGTCTTGGATACGCAGATCTACTCTGATTGGAAAGACTCACCCCCATAGAATAGAATCACCACTGTAGCCATTCAAAAAAACCCTTTATCTGAAACTCCTCATTGAGTTTCCAGATGTTACTTGATCAGAGCGTCACTACTCTACTGTAGTACATCGCAGAGACTAGCCCATGTTACTCTAGGGGCGCCTAAACGTTTCTTACCAGAAACCAGAAGCCATCTTCTTCTTCAGCGAGGGCCACCAGTGACAGAGCTGGTTGATCAAGTCTTGGGGCAAATCTGCTCAACTGAATTGGCCTCAGAGCAGTAGCGCTTTTTTATCATGAAGGATGTGGGGTGGTATCCCAGTCAGACCCGTTTGGCATCACATCCCATTGATCTTACCTTCTTGCTTGCAACTCCCCATGGAGCTTTGTCTAGTTCACTATAATGGTCTTAAGAAATGCACGACTTACATATATGTGGAGGTTACAGTCGAGAGAATATATGGGGGTTACAGAAAGCCGTAGTTACAAGAAGCAAGTATCGTTTTCAAATTTCTTCGTGAAATGCTAGATAGGCAATGTCATCTTCGAGTAAGACCCCCCACTCATCGGAATTTTAGAAAGCACGTCTTGCAAAACAACACCGCATATACAAGGGCGTTCTGTTATTAAGGTACACTATCGAAATGGCGAAATTAATCGGCTACTGTACTGTACTGCAGTGCTCCCTGTTTAGATCAGAGCTACTGGCTGCAGGCCACGCATTTTCGATCTACAGGACGCTAGTCGTCGGCGCACAGGACACAAAGAGGATGATCCGGAAATGGAACTCATTAGCACGCATAACAAGAGGTTAGCCGGTGATCGGTAAGGTCACCGGTCAAATAATTCTACATGGTATTACCGGCCCCCGATTTGTAGAGTTGCACACGCTTTATTTTTTATTAAGTTTTGCCACAACGGAACCAACAATCTCAACCTTCTGGCTCCCTTGTAATGAAGCCGTGAGACAAGTTATATAGCCACCTGTACAAAATTTCTCTTCAACTGGCTCGTTGAATCGTAGTTCATCAACCAACCGTTGATTTATAAAACGTTGCATCTCTCCAGTTGATGAAACACATTCTCTTCTGGGATGGGCTTAAAGTTACGGGAACTGCAACATTAAGCAATTAGCCCTGATAACGATACAACGCAATAAACCTCCGAACTCCTCCATAGCACCATCCATTCTACTATTCACTTACATAACTCCCCACAAACTTACACTGTGGGACCTAAGACTATGACGACACCAAGACCACGGCAATTCACCCGAATTTACCTCCAACAGACTGATCTCAACATGATACCACCTCACGTCAACCGAACAGCAGTTGCGTCATGACTAGATAGTGGGCGCATCAGTGGACGATGCACTACTTTGAAAAACATACCGCTCTAGTCGTGGAGGAAATGTGAGCACCGTCTGTTACGTTCGAGAACAAACACGACTTTACCCTTCACGCCGCACTTAAGAGTGTACAAAAGAACGCTCTTCGCGTAGCCGTAATTCCACACCAATGCGTTTCCAATCGACTCTTTTTCCCTTGCTACAGGTTACTGGCGCGGTGGCCCAAACCGTTCTAGACAGTCCCATCACTTCGATTGTGGTACAGGTAGCTCAAAACACCACAACGACTGACTACGTGTGGAACACCTACGAAGCCGCACTGGGCTTTTCTATTGATGCAGTCACCGCGTCCTCCATCACAAGTGGTGATTACTTTGATTTCACTCTTGAAGGATCCCTCCGCGACTACTCTGATGCCTCCGAGGTGCCCATCACTTATGATTTCTACATTGAAAACGATAACAAAAATCAGCTCTTTCGTGTGGTTGCCATTGATAACAATCATTCCTTCCGCGCTACAGCCACGACCTTTTTCGATCAGCTTGAAGGCTTCTTCGAAGTCGCTGGTAACTTCACTGTTGACTTCTTGTTCGACGAGAGTACCCCACTGGGGCCAGCTCAGGTCGCTGTTGGACCGCTTACCGCAAACGTTACTTTTATCGTTCCCCCTCCACACACTCTTGCTGTGGGCGGTGAAAAGACACGCTGGCAATTGAGACGTCTTGGTACTGGTCTCCTTGTTGAAGCGTTCGCAACGGTGTACAAAGACGGCAACGACCCTGGTAGGGCTCCGGCTCCCAAGTGGCAGAACGTCAAGGTTGTTTCTGCGTTCACTTTCGAGCCAGTGGAGAGCCATCCCTGGGGGATGGTCGATGCGTACTACATCACTCTCGGCCTCGAGAGAATTGACACCTTTGGTTCACCCATCGCAGCTGACAATGCTCCACCCAGAAACAGTTTCACCAATGCAACCGATTTTGGTACTTTTCTGGACCAGAGCAAGACCCCTCCCCTCAATTCTGACGTGGCCGGAATTTATATTGCTGCCTGGGGTAAAATGTCTGACACTGATACAAAATCATGCTTTGATTGGACAGGCAACTACCGGTACGTCTTGCAGCCAAACTTCTGTCATGCCCATGGTCGCGGAGCCGAAGGCATGCCCAACGGATATGGGCTGGCATCTGCTAATGTCGTTGCTGTCACAACCATTCCCGGACCAGTCGCAGGAACTGGGATCATCACTGGTACAGACGGTCTTGGGACTGTGCAAGTGACTGCTGCACCTGTTTCCACAAACGTTCTGCCAGGAACAGCTGCGGGAACCACCACACTCCAAGATTCTGCAGGCAACTACTACGAGGAGGTGACCCGAACTCCCGTCTCAACTAACACTGTCCCTGGTCCCGCCGCGGGTACCGAAGTTCTCACAAACACAGACAGTGACTTCTATGTCCAGATCACCGCGACACCTGTATCCACCGTCACCATTCCTGGCAGTGAAGCGGGAACTGATTATGTCACAAACCCCAACGGCAGTGGAGACTACATTGAGCAGGTTACAGCCACAACCGTTTCTACCAACTATGTGTCTGGTACCATTGAAGGTACAGCAATTCACACCAACGCCGAGGGTGAATTGTATGAGGTAGTGACACGAACTCCTGTTGCCACCAGCAGATTCGCTGGAATTTCCGCAGTCACCGAGACCGTGACCAACACGGACGGAGACTACGTTGTAGTGGTTACGGCCATCCCTGTCTCTACCGAAACGGTTCCTGGTACTGTTGCAGGCACCGAGGTCCTCAGCAACTCTGATGGTGACTTTTGTGAACGAGTCACTGCTACGCCGGTGTCAACCAACCGTGTTCCAGGACTTGTACCCGGTACTGAGGTTCTTACCAACTCTGGAGGTGACTTCTACTTGCGGGTCACAGCTACCCCTGTCTCCGCCGACGTTGTTCCTGGCACCGCTGCTGGCACCGAAATTCTCACCAATCCAGAGGGAGAATTCTATGTGCGAGTGACTCGTACCCCCGTCTCGACCTATACAGTCCCCGGAACGGCTGAAGGAAACGAGATTCTCACCAACCCCGAAGGTGAGTTCTATGACACGTCTTCTTGCCTACACTACTGTGATCCCTGGAACAGCGCCTGGTACGGAGACGGTGACTGACGCCGATGGGAACTACTTTGAGCGGGTTACTTCTGCACCCGTCTCAACTGCGATTCTTCCAGGAACTGCCGAGGGTACCGAGACTCTTACCAATGCTAAGGGTGAATTTTACGAGCGGGTCACACGAACTCCCGTCACCACTATCGTTATTCCAGGATCTACCGCTGGCATTGAGATTATTACAAACTCGGAAGGCGATTTTGTTGTGCAGGTGACTGCTCCCGTTGCCTCTACCAAGGTTGTCCCTGGCACTGCCGCAGGTACCGAAGTTCTCACAGACAGCAACGGTGACTTTTACCTTCAGGTAACAGCCACCCCTGTGTCAACCAACATCGTTACTGGCCCAACAGCTGGTACCGCGACGCTTACGGATGTTGATGGAAACTTCTACGAGCAGGTCACTGCCGTTCCTGACCGTTCTGTGGTTTCCACTAACACCGTCACGGGCCTCATTGCTGGAACTGCTACTCTCACTAACTCTGACGGTGATCTGTTCGAGCAGGTTACTCGTGCTCCAGTTTCCACCGATATTGTGGTAGGCCCCAAACCCGGAACTGCAATCCTGACCAACTCAGACGGTGATTTTTTCGAGCAGGTCACTCGTGCTCCAGTTTCTACCATTCTCGTGGCAGGTTCCACCCCCGGGACCTCAATTTTGACCAATTCGGACGGTGATTTTTTCGAGCAAGTTACCAAGATTGTGGTATCAACACTCATTGTGGCAGGCCCCACCCCTGGAACAACACCAACTCCGACGAAGAATTGTTTGAGCAAGTTACCAAGACTGTGGTCTCCACTCACGTTGTCACAGGTCCAGAGGCAAGCAAGGGGATTCTCACCAACCCTAACGGTGATCTCTTTGAACAACCCACCGCTGCTGAAACCGCCGTCACCTCTACAGTTCACGGTTCCACAGCACCCACGGCCACGGTTACAGTTTTTGTAACTGCTAGCGCCGATGATGGCTCACAAGCTCCTGCAGATGCTTCAGTCACGTCTGGGCGTACTCTTATCGTTTATGTCACTGTTCCCCCGTCGTCCAACGGCGTTCCCGTTTCTGGTGGCCGCAGTTGGTCTTCTTCCAGCCCTTCCCCTAGTTGTCATGGCAGTTTAGACGGAAGTTGTGGCCGTCTTCAGTGATTATTTCTTGTCACCCTTTAGCTTCACTTTCTCGCTCTTCTACCTCTCAAACGACATCTTCTTTTACCCAACTTTCAAGTAAGCCTTTTTAATGAACTGTGTTTGTATCGGATGTTACGATAGTCACTTCCAGTAGCTACAGTACTTATAAAGTAGGCTGTCCTGTAGATAGGAGTTATCTACAGGCCTGAAATCTCTTTCTGACCGATGGACAATTGTCATTCCTTCTGGTGGCACGAACGGGGCGTAAAGTGGCCTTATATAATCGTACATATGGTTTTCAACAGTTAGAAGCAGCTGCGACAATTTCAGGCATTAAACAGATGAATATGCAACCATGACCTGAATGTCCCTGTTCTCAGATTTCCACTACTTGACTTCCTACAAGTAGCAAAAATACCCTCGCGATCCTCATCGAAACTATTACCGTCCAGTACGATAAAGTTTATTACAAACTTCCGAGACGCCTTGAGGTCACACGACACATTGCACGGCGGCTTTCTTTGCGTTTAGAAATGGCACGTGCCAAAATCTCCACCTGGTCAAGCCACAAGTTTTCCTGGTCAAAGAAATCTGGGTTTTTTTGCAACATGCCGAAAAACCCCTCATGTAACGCAGACTTCACTAATGTTCCTGAGCCCCTTGTCTTTTTTTTTGCTGCCTATTGCGCGATAAAGTTGGCCTGCATAACGGTGTAATAGAGTTCCTGGAGCAGTCAGATGAATAATTGACTGCTGGTGTTGAAGTGATACTGAGTAAAATTTAGAAGTCGATGATTAGGACGAGCTTGTCGTGTCAATCACATGAGCAGCTGCTCCATTTATCTTGACCACTTTTGACCACCTCAAGAACCTTCCATGCATTTAAGCTAGTTGAGACACTTCGGGCAACTACAGCATTTCTCTGAGGGCATTAATAAGAGAGCATTCAGCAAGTCAGTAAATGCCCCTAGACCTGCTACTCCCTCATAAACAGTCATTATCATTAGTCTAATTACATTCTAGTCTGGCACAGGTATAGTAGATGTACTCAGAGTTGTGTTTTGCGAGGAAGCTCGAGCCTTCCTGTATCTTGTTGTCATCGGTTAGGCGTGGTCGCTGATGTGGTTGCTGACCGTCAGAAGTTACTCATCAGAAAGACTGAAGACGCACCCTCGAGCTCTACTCTGGGTGTTCGTGGGTCTGCTTCTCCTCAGCTAGTTCGATTTATCTCTCAATCTCAAGTTAAACAGACAGCTTCTTCATGCCTCCCACCAAAGTAGCCTGGTCATCGGAATCCAAAGGCTGTCGCATCTTCTCTTCACTGAGTCCAATTCCACCTCCCAGCTTGTGGTACTGGGCCATGAAAGCCGCGTGCTTCTTGTCGGCAATCTCGTTCATCTTGGGCCAGTACTTGGCCTGATCGTACTCAAAGTCCACATCTCCTCCATACTCCTTCTCCAGCTGCTCCTTGGGCACGTAGTCGGGGAAGGGCTTGGTGAAGACCAGCTTCTCTCGTGTAGTGGGATCAATGAAGGGGTGGATGATCTTCATAAAGGTCCAGGCGATCCAGGGCAGGTTAGTCAATAGAGCTTTGCCCAGTCGCTCGGGGTAATGGGTCTGCAGAATGTGAAGCACCTGTCGTCCAGTGGACATGGAGGGCACCTTCTTACCGAGCTTGGTGTGAGCCTTGAAGTCGATCAGCAGAGCCAGCTGCTCCTGTCCGGGAGGCATGTAATCGATGGCTCGTTCCAGCATGAAAAACATGTGTTCCACCTGTCTGTGCGACACCTCGGTGTTCTGACGTCCGTTTCGCAGTGCCAGACACGGTCGAGAGTCGTTGTCAAAGCCGAAAATGAGCTCCTTGCCGCTCTCGTTTTCCACGGCAACCCGGTCGGCGGTAATTGTGTTAGATCGGGTTCGCTCCACGCCAAATTCACGTCTCCAGCCGATGGTAGACAGCAGTCGCTTCTCGGCATCGGCAACGTGCCATTTGGTGGCCCGAAGATACCGCAGAATGCACTCCTCCGAAAGCCACGCCTTTTCCTCGTCCGACAGAGGCTCCATGGGCCCACTGTCTTTTTCGGCGCCCTTTTCCGACGTGGGAAACTCCGTCCGGCTCTGCAAAAACTGAAGCACCTGCTGGTACTTGCCCTCCTGCTCGCCGGTGAGCTTTGGTCGAGGGGGCAGAGTCGACTTCTTGCAGGGGTACTCCGGGGGATCGAAATGGGCGGCCATGGTGTATCTGGGTTGTAGGTAAGTTGTGGTTTTTTATCGGCAAGTGCAACCCGGGAAAGATACACCTCTTATAAGAGAGAGAGAGAGGCCTTCTCCGAAGCCTTTGACTTTTGTCTTTAAACGCACCTCATATGCACCTAACGTAGCTCTAAATGCTTAACGTGTTGCAAAATGAAGATTCTCCGAAGACACTGTGTTTCTTTCGCGATGTAGTGGACGGATTCGACAGGTTGAACTTTTGGCACGTACCGGATCTCTGGGCGAGTGGATTCCAGTTTTCTCTGTCGCCATAACTCGTCTGCCCACAAAACTACACTCGGCCGGAGACTCGATCATTCAACTCAAAGAAGGCCGAAATCCGAAATTTCGGACTTTCCAAAGGTGTTTGAAAATCTCTGCAAAAGTGGCACTTCTGAAACCCCAGCGAGTCGAGCTCTTTATCGCTTCCAAACAAGCCCCCACAGACACGCTCTGCTCCCCATCTACCCCCCCAACAGCCGTGCTGGTACGACACAAACGAGCACTAGGTTATGCCGTTTGCGATCGGCAAGGTTTACATCCGAGATAAAAGAGCAGCAGCGGAGGAAGCCCTCACAACTGAAGGAGTCACTGTGAATAAAGCAAATGAGTTAGATACGACGGGAGCGAGGGAATGCGGAATTTGAAGACGCGGGAAACACGGGCCCTTTTATAAACCGACCTTCCGTTCTGTGTCAGTTAACAAACATGGGGAAATATAAAAGTCACTTATAACACACACACACGGTCCAAGCCACTTTGTGCTCTACAGTAGCTAATATATTCGCCACAATTTCAGTTGAAGCCGTCTCTTAGCTCCGAAATTTGGCAGCCCGGTTGGCAGTGGTGGGCGCGATAATTATATGTGTCTGTGGACGCGAGTAGAGTGTGACTATTTGTGATAGTCACGTGACCGTGACGCTCAGTAGTCCATTGTTTGCAATTATTCAGCTTTTTTTACGACGTATTTTCGTCAAACCACCAATATATCTCCTCCACCTCACTTGCGCTAATAATATGTTACTCCATGCAGCTAAGTGATGGGGATAAATATTGTGAGGTTATTACAAACTATACGGAGCTTATTTTGTTGAAATGAAAACGTGTGGTATATTGACGGTTTTTTGTAAGACAACTGAGGGTGAAACCGTTAGGAATTACTTCTCCACTGTTCAAGGAGCACGCCAAACGCATTTTTGTCTCTTCAGCTCAATTGTTCACCGAGTTAAACACCTCCTCTCCCCACAAACTACTGTCACTCTAAATTATCACTAATCGCTAAAGAGTAATACGTCACGGATATAGCAGAACAAGGACGGGTTCCTTTCGCCAATACTGCCAACTCATTGTGCCAAGCCGCAAAATGTGTGCCAAGCTATTGTTCTTATCGTTATCGCGTGGGTGGATGTGTGCGGCGTAAGAGGGAGCACAAGCAAGAGTTCTGATATGCTGGTATGGTGATATTGTACAAGTACAAGCGTTTTGTGCAACCGATTTGCATGGAAATCTATTCATTTCAGTGTACTTCACTGGTTTTGAGTCACATGATCTGCGAATTGTCTCTTGTACCATGTCCAATGGTCCTGGAATGTCTTACATGGCATGTCTTGCACTTTGTAAAGACAACAACTCTGCAATAAAATGTACCATCGAAAAACCAATTCCTTCACCATACTTTCCTAAACTAGAGCTTCATAATGATACCGAACAGGTGCATTTTCCATCAACTGCGCCAATATATAGCGGCGTTTGAGAATGTCCTCGCTCCCGACACGCACTTCAGCTACAATGTAGGACAAGGCTGTTAAAGTCGCGCTTTGAATGCCGACCAAAGTCGCCGATGCGTAACTTGACTGTGATTAGCAAGCCCCTGGTGAACTGGTTCTTTGTGTAGTGCGAGCTCAATCGCTATGGCTACCAGTACTGGTACTTACCATGCTACAGTACACACATAATAGCTTCATTTTGCACAGCTTCAGTTTAGCCACCCCACTATGACAACTCAAAAGCAGCCTTAAAAACCCGTGTCCTTTCTCTATTTACAGCTGTAATTTCTTTTCCCAAGAGCGTTAACTCCGATCCAGCATACTATCGACAATTATGCAGCGCGTGAAAATATTGCAACCATAAAACGCGTCATAAATGGTGAATGTCGTGTTGCTGTAAAATTGCCAAAATGGACTCTACCAGGGTAGTCTGTGCTTATTAGGGGTAATACGACACCACGCACGCAAAAATTATTAGTCACGAAAATGGATTTTCCAGCCAATCAGTGCTTTCCTTTTATGGGGACTGGAGTGATGCAGATCAACGTGGTCAACGTAAACAGATGTGTTAATATCTGATCAGGGTGATTTTAAATAAATGGTAAAACTCACGGTAATTCTTAAAATTGCTTTATTCATATTGTCAGTATTTTACTTTCTTTCTGTGTTCGTTCATCACGAAGATCTCAAGTAGTCACTCTTTGCACCTCCGTGACATGCACCTCAGAACTGATCCAAAATGAGACACTCTCTAGAACGCTCAATATTACTCATTTTGCGGATCTGGAAGCTGAAATTTTCTTACAGTCGCTTTCTTACCACGACACATCTTTTATCTCTTCTCTAGTATGCAAACTCACGAAGTTGAAGACTACACGTCCACCCCAACGCGTCTCCATACATACTCCTAATACAGTCTCTTTATTACACCTTCCAGAGACACCAGTCAAGTCCATGAATAAAGCAGGTATTTTGAATCGAAGAAAACTAGGGCCAGTTACCCAGCTTCCCTGTTGTTTCCCTAATTTCCAAACTCGAATTCCACCAAAACTTACCATTCTGGCAATACAACGCCACCTGCCTACCCACGCCTGCATGTTGTACGCGTAAATCTAATTAATTAACATGCACACGCGCGCCCTTCTTTCTTCATCATCACCACACTACACACTTCACAGCACACAAAATGCCGTCAATGGAAGTGGATATGAACGTCAAGCGGACCGGCGATGACGTGGCCGCTTCGGAAACCAAGAAAATCAAAAGTGTCACAAACGAGCCCAATCCCACTGACTTTGAGGAAGAGCTGATTCTGCTGACCCAGGCGTCCGACGCGGAAAAGGGCGCCATTGTGTCGGATGACCAGGTCTGGCCTCGACCAGAGTGGCGCGAGTTCGATCCCGCGATCACCGACATTTCGTTCCAGCAGATCGACGCTGAAGAGGCTGCAGTGAAAGGCCAGGCAGTGGTTCGTCTGTTTGGCGTCACTAAAGAAGGACACACGGTTCTGTGCAACATCCACGGCTTTTGTCATTACTTCTACGCACCCGTTCCGGTCGGATTCAAGGCAGAGAACCTGAGCACCCTCAAATCCGCCATTGAGAACTCTGTGCCTGATGCCCTTGAACGTCTCGAGGTCTGTGAACGAGAATCCTTCTGGGGATACAATGGAGGAGTCAAGTCCAAGTTTTTTAAGATCTTCGCCACCAACCCGAAAATGATCCCCAAGCTGCGATCGGCGTTCGAGAACGGAAACCTCAACTTTGCTTCATCACAATCCGACGTTGGCTTTTTGTTTGCCAACGGATGTACCTCCTTCGACAACATTCCCTACGTGTTGAGATGCATGATTGACTGCCATATCAGCGGCATGAGTTGGGTCACATTGCCCAAGGGAAAGTACTCAATTGCAACGGAGTCGTTGGTGTCGCGATGTCAACGAGAAATCAACATCTCCTACAAAGATCTCATTTCGCATCCTGCCGACGGCGAGTGGAGTGACATTGCTCCTCTACGAGTGCTGTCGTTCGATATCGAGTGTGCCGGACGAAAGGGTGTGTTTCCCGACGCCAAAATCGACCCCATCATCCAGATTGCAAACGTCGTGTCGCGTCAGGGAGACAGTCGACCGTTTGTGCGAAACGTGTTCACTCTCAACACATGTTCGCCAATTGCAGGAGCCCAGGTGCTGGAACACGAAAGTGAAGGGGACATGTTGATGCGATGGAAACAGTTTGTTAACGAGGTGGATCCCGACGTCATCATTGGTTACAACACTACCAACTTTGACTTCCCTTATCTCATCGATCGAGCCAAGACTCTGAAGCTCACAGACTTTCCCTACTTTGGCCGATTGACTCAAGTTGAGAACGTTCTGCGAGACTCCACCTTCTCCTCAAAGGCCTATGGAACTCGAGAATCCAAGGTGCTCAACATTGACGGAAGAACACAGCTGGATTTGCTGCAGTTTATCCAGCGAGAGTACAAGCTGCGAACATACACCCTAAACGCAGTTTCTGCTCACTTTCTCAAGGAACAAAAGGAAGATGTGCATCATTCGATCATTACCGATCTGCAAAATGGAAATGCAGACACCCGAAGACGTCTGGCTGTGTATTGTCTAAAGGACGCCTACCTTCCCCAACGTCTCATGGATAAACTCATGTGTCTCATCAACTACACGGAGATGGCTCGTGTCACTGGAGTTCCGTTTTCGTTCCTTCTTTCGCGAGGTCAGCAGATCAAGGTCATCTCTCAGCTGTTCCGAAAGGCACTGGAGGTCGGTATGGTCATTCCTAACATGAAGCAGGATGGCTCTTCTGATGAGCAGTACGAGGGAGCCACGGTTATTGAGCCTGAACGAGGCTACTACGATATTCCCATCGCCACCCTCGATTTCTCGTCTCTTTACCCTTCCATCATGATGGCTCACAACCTCTGCTACACCACACTGCTCGACAGGGCCACAGTTGAGCGTCTGAATCTCAAGCTGGACGAGGACTACCATCGAACCCCTAACGGTGATCTCTTTGCCAACCAGAAGACAAGAAAGGGAATTCTTCCCATTGTTCTGGAAGAGCTTCTGAGTGCCCGTAAGAAGGCCAAGGCTGACCTGAAGAAGGAGACTGATCCTTTCAAGAAGGCCGTGTTGGACGGTCGTCAGCTGGCTCTCAAGATCTCGGCCAACTCCGTCTACGGTTTCACCGGTGCTACTGTTGGAAAGCTTCCCTGTTTGGCTATTTCGTCGTCGGTCACTGCCTACGGTCGAGAAATGATCCAGTTCACCAAGGAGCAGGTTGAGAAGAAGTACACCAAGGCCAACGGCTACCCCGAGAACGCCAAGGTCATTTACGGAGACACGGATTCCGTCATGGTCAAGTTTGGAGTCCCCGATCTCAAGACAGCCATGGACATGGGTTTGGAGGCTGCCGACCATGTTTCCGAAATGTTCATCAAGCCCATCAAGCTAGAATTCGAAAAGGTATACTTCCCCTATCTGCTGATTAACAAGAAACGATACGCTGGCTTGTATTGGACCAATCCCGACAAGTTTGACAAGATGGACACCAAGGGTATTGAGACTGTTCGTCGAGACAACTGTCGGCTGGTTCAGAACGTTATTGAGACTGTGTTGCGAAAGATTCTCATGGACCGAGACGTGGAAGGTGCCCAGGCATACGTCAAGACCATGGTTGCCAATCTGCTGCAGAACAAGGTTGATCTGTCGCAGCTGGTGATTACCAAGCAGCTTTCTCGCCAGGACTACGCTGCCAAACAGGCCCACGTGGAGCTGGCGGAGCGAATGCGAAAGCGAGACGCTGGATCAGCCCCTGCTCTGGGAGATCGAGTTGCATATGTGATCATCAAGGGCGCAGTAGGAGGCAAGAACTACGAAAAGTCCGAGGATCCGTCGTTCGTGCTCGAGAACAATATTCCCATCGATACCAAGTATTACCTTGAGAACCAGCTTCAGAAACCTCTTCAGCGAATTTTCGATCCTATTCTCGGTGAGCGAAAGTCTGCCCAGCTCATGACCGGTGCTCATACTCGTACCATTACTGTTGCTGCTCCTTCCACTGGAGGCCTGATGAAGTTCGCTGTCAAAACAGAAATGTGCAAGGGTTGTCGAACACCTCTTCGAGGCAAGTGGGCCAAGGGAGCAGTTTGCGAGAATTGTGTGGACAAGGCAGGAGCCTTGTATCAGCAGGCTCTGGGCCAATTGAGTGAGTTGGAGGTCAAGTTTGGCAAACTGTGGACCGAGTGTCAGCGATGCCAGGGTTCGCTTCATCAGGACATTCTCTGTACTTCCAGAGATTGTCCTATTTTTTTCATGCGACGACGTGTCCAGAAAGATATCCAGAGCAGTGTGACAGAGCTCAGCAAGTTTGATGTTCAGGATTGGTAGTTACGGGGGATATAGACAATGTATTTATGAGATAGACAGGTGGTGGAGATGTAGAGGTAAATAGGTACAATGATGTAGGGCAGTGGAGAATTGATCTTCGTATCTGCAGTACAGTAGGTTACTGTAGTGGTGAGGCGTTCCTTCTTATGATGCCAAACGAAATGTATCGAGTTGTGTCGAGTGTCAGAAGAGATCTTTGTAGGCACTGTTTGAGGGCCAAAGAACAGTACGGATTCTCTCAGACCGCGCCCCGTACAAGGACTCTAACGAAGAAGTATCGCTTCTCGTATTGTCGCCAGATTTGTCCTTGCATTCAATTGTGCTAAAACAGTAGCGTGTTAAACGAATTAACCTGCCCCCAAATAATGCTTTGGCCTTTTTTGGAGAGGGCTGTGCTCTTTCTTCGTCGAAATCAATTGGAACGGATCTTTTTCCACCAGACAGGCCGGAATTTAAAGAAATCGGACCGCACTTCAACATCAGTTGTTGACACGGATGGTCCCTGCACTCTTGCCTGAGATATCCTATACCTGTTTCCGGCTAACTCGTGAAGCAGTCCATCGTAGAAGACGAGGAACGCCGAGGTGGGGTTCAGCAAGAATCTGTGCTTGAATGCTACAGGCTTCTGATCCTGGATCCCAGTGTCAATGTATAAAACCTGTGAAAAGCTGTCAATACCGCCTTTACTTTCGGGTGTCTTCAGAAAGAGAAACACCTGCGAGGCCTGAACATGTTTTCTGGGCGGGCATACTTCTTCAAAGTGGTGGAATGATGCTGCAATGTTGTCACGGTACTTGATTGCAATCGTGGCTCTTGAAGATTTCTCACCTGTGCGTGTGAGGTAACGGCTGATGATGAGCACTTGTGGAAACGAAACGACTCTAAAGGTCTCCTGTTTCGAATCCTTCAGTAAATCAAAAGTCACCGAAATGCCATGATCGCTCGTGTACTGAATCGTGTCAGGATCCTCTCGCCGCCAGACCGGTCGACGACAACCACGAAGTTTCTCTTGGAATTTCCTGTCTTCAACCAAAACAGTGGAGCTGCTAGACGAGCATCCAAGCTTGCTTTCAAAAGCAGTGGATGGGACATGTTCGAAGCCCTTGACCAGTTTGGCTGTAGGTTCGATTCGTCGACAATACTCCACTGCACATTCTCTCCAAGTCTTGCGGTGGGAGAACCGGGGATCGAACCAAGGACACACTTGCTGGAGGCCTGTTCTGTAGCGTGTGTCGGAGATTGAGAATCTGTGCAACCGACAGCTCTGCCAAATTGCACAGAGACTCGATGTCTAGATGGTCGTAGGTGAATTCACATATTTCTGCGGGGATAGTGAAGGACTGAAATGTATTTCCCTAGAATCAAAAAAAAAAAGGACATGGCGGATCTGTGTCGACTTAGTAGAGCTGTTGGTAAGGACTATTTATGCAGACAGAAATCTGGGAAACTGGCCCTTTATACCTTTCTTTTAATATCATCTCCTCAGTTTAAGGGCGCTGTGAAGGGGCACATATCAACTGGTCGTATCAAAGGCCAGAAAGCAATATGGAGTTGAGCAAGGGGTATTAGGGGCAGATTGAAAGGTGGGGGTGGGGGTGTTGAAAGGCTGTGTTGTCAAACCATCTGCTTGATTCTTTACTACGCAGAGTGATGACGTGGTACATCTTCATCCTCTGTTGGACTTGCTGAGGCAATGGCTTTCGTGCAGCTGGGATTCGTGCAGCTGGGAAGCAGTGGGATTTGTTATCCTATTTAGAGTGTGAGGTCTGGAAAGGCTATGTAGAACACAAAAGTTCAAAAACACACTAACGTATTCGTTCTCATACAGAATAGAATCTCTTACGATTGGATTTCTTCTTATAACAAAGATGACTCACTTGTAGCAGTTTTCAGGCAGTATTTGGCGGTCTTTTTAGTATTAGTTTATAGCTTACTTGGGATCGAATTAATTCCAAGTACTACATAGAACCGCATTTAGCTTTTGGCAATGTTCAGACGACAATAAACCGGATTAAAAGAGAGTTCTCAACTGCGTGATGAAGATGTGAGCCAGGTACAGTGGAGAGTATCAGCTACAAGTAGCTACTTTAACACATTTCGTTGCCGCAATCAAAAAATTAAGAGTTATGTATTATAAAGCTGATTATGCTACAGTAAATCCAACAGCCGTCTAACCTTTCTAGTCCTCTAAAGACCAGAACCGTTATAGGCGAGCTTGTTGGGGGTACCGTTGAGTCTTCCTGTGATCTTACCGTTGTTTTGGTTGATGAGCCGCTGTTCCACCTGGGCAGGGGACAGCAGTTCGGACGAGGTAGCCATGAGCTGGGCGGCCAGACCAGCCACGTGAG
This sequence comes from Yarrowia deformans, assembly GCA_900519085.1. NCBI lineage: Eukaryota > Fungi > Ascomycota > Dipodascomycetes > Dipodascales > Yarrowia > Yarrowia deformans. Next base: position 196,629 of record ULGY01000021.1, on the reverse strand, counting down.
GGGTGGCCATGGACGTTCCAGAGTTTGACAGGATACCGTTGTCGGAGTTGGAGTCGGCAGAAAGAATCTCGGTACCGGGGGCGATCACATCGATGCATCGGCCCCAGTTGGATGCCAGGTTTCGGGAGGGGTCCCACATGGCAAGGGAGTCGTCGGCAGAGGAGGCTGCGACAGTGATGAAGCCAGCGGTGTTAGCTCCGGATCGGGCAGGTGAAATGTAGCAGGCGTCCCTGTTGTCGTTTCCAGCAGCCACGGCAACAACCATTCCGAGCTCGACAGCTCGTCGGAACAGCGCGTCTTCGGCGTCAGAGGTGTCTCCTCCGCCGGAAAAGTTGATGACAGCTCGGGGGTACTTGGCCTTGTTCTTGACGTAGTCGTCGATGGCCCAGGACACTCCCTGCATGATCTGCGAGGTGGATCCAAACTTGCCCGAAAAGACCTTGACGGCAACCAGCTTGGTGGTGGGCGACACTCCGTAGCCCGCTCCTCCAACGGTTCCAGCCACGTGTGTGCCGTGTCCCTCGTTGTCCATGTTCTGGTTGTCGGCAAAGTTGGCGCCCCAGGAGGCACGTCCCTCAAACATTTTGTGGGAGGTTCGAATACCGGAGTCGACAATGTATGCGACGGTAGGGTTGAAGGCGTTCTTGTTCATGGCGTACTGGCTCTGGTCCCGGGAGTTTTCCTTGTGAGACACTCGGAACAGTCCCCAGTTTCGGGTAGGCACTTCTTGAAACGTTCCTCGGGAGGCGGAGACAGGGAGTTCGGGTTGAGTTGAAGGTTCGTCTTCAGGCTCAGGCTGCTCAGGTCTAGGCTGCTCAGGCTGCGGCTGAGTCTTGGGCTTGGGCTGCTCACTGGGCTGCTCGGGTCTCGGCTGGGGCTTGTTCCGATTGAACCACCAATCGTTGCCCCAGTCGTTTCCCCAGTTGTTGTTGTCCTGCTTCCACCAGGAAAAGAAGTCGTCGACCATGCCGCGGTATGGCTCGGGCGAACTCTGGAACACCTCGGAGGTGGCCTGGAAGCTCTGGAATGTGGGCAGCTTGACGACACGATCCTGCTCGACGGTCACGAGATCCGAAAACTGGCCCAGACGGTCGACGATGGCCTTGTCAAAGTGGCCCGAGTAGCCCATGAGGCCTGAGCCGTCTTTCTGGGAGGGCAGGTCGAACGCGTTCTTGATGCCGTTGAGCGAGTCCTTGTTGATCAAGCCGTCCAGCAGCTTGAGATGCTCGGAGATCTGGTCGATGGACACTCCGTCCTTGAACACAATGTTGAAGGTTTCGGGTTCCTTGCCTTCGTGTCGCTTTCGCAGACCGGCGTCGTTGAACTTGGACGCCTGGCCGTTGATGATATCCAGTGCGTCCTTGTAGGCTCCCTGAGGAGCCAGGGGGGCGGCCATACAGGCTACAGCCAGGGCGAGAATGACGGAGGGTTTCATGAATGAATGACTAGGGTGAGGGGAGGGTGGTAGTGGTGGTAATGGTGGTGTTGTCCGTCTGTACTCAGCTCGTAGTGGATCCGTGTGGTTTATATATTTCCTCATCATGCATCAGACGGAATGCACCACACGGAATGTGGTCTCCATGTTCGCCTAGGGCTTGGCTTTGTCAGTCCCCGTGCTTGTTGTTATCATCTGCATCAAATCTCCCTCACGAAGAAATAAAAGAAAACATGCCAAGTCAGGGGTGAGGAGGTGGATATGTGTATCTGGTGTTTGGTAGGAGTACCATGATGAACATCGCGAGATTGAGATGTTTACACACTTTAAGTTGAAATATTTGTAGTTAGTAGCAACGATATACGAGAGAACCGCAAAAAAAGAAACACCAAAGCATACCTGAAACCGCTCCCCTGTCCAAAGTCGGTCTGTTTCAACCTCTCGTAAATCGAACCTTCCCACTCCCGTGCCTGAATACAAAGATGGAGCTGCATGCCCCCTGCATTTTTGAAACGTCGTCTGAGGGGTTGTCTGATGAGGTCATGGTGCCGTGTTAAACCAAACAAAAAAAACACTACTAGATGTAGTCGGACACCAATGATATAGTCGGATCACGTGACTCAAAGCACCGTTTGATAGCCAACCTATGACGTCACTCTCCACTCTCCAGTGTTCTTTACCAACTTCCAGAAACAAAAAATGTACAATTCTGGCCACTAACCTTGTTTATCAGTGCCGCACGAGTGAGACATGTGAAGTTTCACATACAAATACAGTTATCTGTTGAGCATATTGGCCACGAGTGGAAAAACGCGTATCTCTACGAATATTTGTGCTGTCAAAAATGGACTTTGATGTCCTGTAAGATCAGCAGACAGCGCTGAGTAGAGTGAGATGTTTTTTGTCATTTATTCCCATGGTCAAATCGCACCTTAGAGACCAATTGACATCAACAAGCTTCATACCCAATATTCCCATTGTCCTTGTACGAGTAAGGCGTACCAGTACTTGTCTGACGTCAAGACAAGGGTCAAGAACTGGCGTCCCCGCAAAAAATGTTCATTCAAACGGCATCATCACCAAATCACGAGCCCAGTTACTTGTACCCTCGAGTGTCATTCTTCGTACTGTAGTCAACTCCACATTGGCACTCTGAACTTTACGGTTTCCGCTCATAATACCTCAACTCAAGCAGTATCAGAAGCACAGATTGCAGTACCAAGATTTCGTATTTGATCGGAATACGGAAGGTGGACCCACGTCTGGTCACGTGCCATGTCTCACCTCAGATGGTCCGTTTGGGAATATTTCGCCTTGCTCGTTTGTGCTACTTAAACGGGGTGTCCATGCTTGTACTGGTACTTGTAGACAACAAACATGAAAGGGAGAATCAAAGACAAAAAGGGGGCAAAGGAAAATGTGGCATAGTCGGCTCTGCAGCTCCTTACTTGTACGTGTAGAAACCGAGTTTTACATAATCAGCGTTGATTTCATGGTACACCTGTAGTTGCAATACAAGTACCCTCGTTTAGACTGTTGGCATCAGCTGCTGGTCACGAAGCGCGTCTATCTAGCTACTTGTAAGCATACTCTTACACTGAGAAGGCCGAAGCTGCTGCCAGTACCTGTTAAAATATTTAGAGGTCGATGATTCAGACAATTTTACCTCCAATAGTCATACCTAAAGGTCTACTCACCGCACGTGTACCTGTACGGTACTAGTTGGACAGCACAAGAAGCAGACAAAGGCCATGCTATGAGGAACAGCTGAAGCTATAGAGCGGTGGCCAATGACCCCGCTCCTCAAGTGAATGTTCAAGTGAGACCGAAGCGAACACGTTCCATGGCACACCATTTGTCCAGCAAAGTCCAGTCGAAGAATACTACGAGAAGTCATACCAGCAGCACTTGAAAATGTTGAGCTTGCGACAAGTTGAGAGCCACCACTCCACTAGAAGATTGTTAGATCACACATCACACCCTTTCAGTCCGGTCTCCTGTAGTGTCAAAACAAACTTCAGGAAATGTCGAAACTACTGTAGACAACGCGGACAAACGTTTTTGTGAATAACAACAAGTTGGTAAAAACATTTCGACATGATCCAAAAATAGCGACGTGTGGATAGAGAAGCATCAATCAACTATTTAACCTCTTCCTAAAAACAAACAGGCCCTTGGTTCTGCTGTCAATCTAAAGTCTGCAACAAGTGTAGGCATGCTGGAACAGATAGGTCGGAGACAGAGCAGGACAAAAGGAAAAACAATGTACAAAAAGAAGGGCTCCACAAAAAGAGAATTGCAGCACCTAGGATTCTCGTATGGTCTCCCACTACAATACTAACTAGGCTCTCTGGTGCTTGACTATGGCTGATCGGACGGGAAGCGGTATTTTCACCAGGATATGGCCGCAACTGGCAGAATCAGGTGTTGAGACGTTTTGTGGGAGTAAAAATGTAAAGTATGAAATGTATTTCCCTAGAATCAAAAAAAAAAAAAAAA
>ULGY01000021.1:101212-191979 GCA_900519085.1 Yarrowia deformans | reverse complement strand
AAAAAAAAAAAAAAATAAGCGCAAAAAAAATAAGTTCTGTATTGGAACTCTTTTTAGTTACCAAATCCATCACTTTTGAGCAGCCCTGTTCTCCCCAAATGAAGTCTTGTAGGCCTCAAGTTTCTGAAATGTATTTACCTGACAGCGGCATTACCACGTTGTTACTTTTCTTTTCTTCACTTTGAGGTGTCAAATCTACCTTGATATTTCAGCGCTGTCACCACTACTTGCAGCTACCTAATCAACTGGAAATGTTAGGGGCCGAATGAATGAGGATAACCTGTGATTACAAGTACGGACAAGTAGATGCCTTGGGTGCAGTTGAAGTAAGGGGATTAAATACGACACTAGGTTTCAGGTTTACTGGCGAAGTCTCAGTGAATATCGGGGTGTACGCCTGATGGTTATCCTCAGTTATACTGGCATGAGTTTCAGCAAACTTCAACATATGGGAGGTTCTGATTTTAGCGCTGATTATGCAGGGGCCTCACGAGATAAGAACCTTAGTACCACTACTTCGAACCTAAAGATTGGAACATCGCCGAATTCGAATGAGAGAGAGTCTTGTGCTCTACTGATTGAGCTACCCAGGCGACTACAACTGAGTCATAAATAGATTCAGCAGTTGAGCTATTGTATATCTTCCCCTTTGAGGAGGCATCCACATTAATTATCCTTAGCTCAATTCTGTGTCACAGAACACATATATAGCCACCTTATCCCCCACTCCCTCTCTTCTTCTTAACCAACACACGCAAAGATCGTCAACTCTCGGAAAGTCGGGTTTACGTCTCAAACACTGCACGGAACGTGTTTCTTCGGTCGCCTGACGAGGCGATCACCACACCACACACACGCGACCTAACGACTAAGAGGTGCTGCGATTCATGCCACGCACAACTACGTGGCGTAAGCGGGAAGTCGAGAAGGCCAGCTAGTCCAAGTAGCTGACTTCTCCGAATGACGGCTGCTCCTGAGGGACTAAGAACCAGATGACCGTCCCATGTGGGCGAGGATGTCGAGCATGCTCGGACGGTCGGTGACTATGGGTCACGGGAGCATCTTAAACCCGAGGCGGATTTTTTTTCTTCAACAACAGGGAGGGTGTGCGATAGCCATGCCCGAGTGTGCGATAACCATGCTCCAGGTTCCAAGCAGACTATAACAACCACAACAGGACTCCACGGAACACCGAGTCGGAGTCGATGGCTGCCCTGATGAGACTACTCTCGCACGGCTAGTTTCGAAACACCAGCAGCCCTTCACTGTTGGTGTAGGCAGCCACTAGCCTTCGCTCTTTTCTTTATTTTGTTAGCTTATTGATTTGTTGACTTGTAGAGACGAGACACGTAGCTATAAGTGGGTGAGAGTAGTGAAGGATTGAGGTTGCACGGTGGAGATGAGTCATCGAGGGTGGGACGCTGTATTGTGCCTCTACGGTCGTTTGTGCTTCATCAATATTGACTATATCCAAAACAATTTGATTGCGACAAACACCAAGGACCACGGTTGTCATTCGATCCCCAATAATCGTCTTGGTCATTGTCGTCCTTGTGTACACAGAAGGCAACTCGCCCTTGTACTTGGTTTGCAGTTGAGCCGGAGTCTTGCCATGGTCCGAGTCGTACTCTCCCTCGCTAGATTCAAAGTCATAGACACTGCAGATTCTGCCATAATCATTGCCACATTCCCAGTCCTCGTCGTCCGTCACCTTGTCCTCTTGCATCTCCAACTCGGCATCTCCGTCAATGATGGTGAAGTCGTCATGCGTATCTACAAACGAAGCCTCACCAACATGCACTCGTCGAGGATAGAGGTAAAAGTCCTGTTAGGATCATAGTCGCAGTAGGGTTCCATCGCAATGTACCCGAAGGAAGCAACAGCATGGTTTTCAAGACACCGGTTGTACTTGGCATTAAAGTCGAGAGAAGCCGGGCGAGGCTTTTTGGTTTTGACCATCAAATCGAGCTCTTTATCAAGCATGTCGGTCATGTAGGTTGAGAAAGAGTAGATCCCGACAGTCTTCTTGTTGGAAATGTACGGAATGGAGATCTGCCGATCTTCATGAGGCTTCTTGCAAACATAAGTTCGTCCAGTCAGTGGATCTCCAACAATGTGACCATGAGATCGACGAAGAGTCACAAACCGGCTCAGACCCTGATTTTTGTCTCCCTGAACGATACCGTGGTTACCAACGAGCTCGGCCTGGAAGGCAAAGGTGCCCAGCGTGGGTGGTAGCACATCGAGGGCGGCTAGAGCTCGGGTATCGTTTTTTTGAGCAAGAGTATCATGGGCAATTTTTATTCGAATCTCAGGTTTCATTTCAGCATCGTTTGACACCCAAAGTCGACCCACAGCTGAGTGAACCGACCCTCATGGATGTAGTACAGATTGCCGTTGTAGGTGACGTGAAACCGCAGATGAGCACTGTCCAAACTCATGAAACCGCCATAACCAAAGAACGGAACGGCACATATGATCACGTGACGCAGCTCTGCATTGGGCCCAATGTATCCGAGGTACGGCGAAACGACTTCTGCCTCTGTCCATCGAACCATGAGAGCTCCGGAGCACTTCCAGGTAACAAGTTGACAAGCGGCACTGTGTAGTCAGTTTTCGTCTGTGTGATGATCAGGTTGTCAGGTTCAATGATGAGACAGCCGTCTGGATCACGAGGATGGGACGCCTTATTGATGGTGGTGTCGATGAGCGCCTTTTGGTGAAATTCGTCGCCCTTTTTTTTGTATCCTACATAGCGACGTTTCGTAGAAGAGTATTTGACGTGAATCAGGTGGTCGTTTTCCGCGACAATCCCAATCTTGCCCTCGGGACTCACGTGGCGAAGTTCGATTCTATAACAGTTTTCAGTCTGTAATCGATAGGCACGTCCAGAAGGTCCTGTATATCGTTCTTCTGTTTGGTGCCCTTCAATTTAGTCAGCTCCAAAGACGCGTTGGCGAGCTGCAACGGTTGTTCCCTTCTGGATCGCATCTCTGGTGGTGTACACATGTGCGTCCGGAAACTTCGGTTTCATCTTCTTCCTGGCTTCATGGCCGAACGTCACATCTGTGGGATCGATTCGATGGTGGCTGACCAAGGTGGAGGTGAAATGCGTCTCCAGACTCTTGATGAGCACCATGCCCTTGGTATCAAGAATGCTCTTCAGGGGCAGAATCCAGAGTTCCGGTAAGTTAGTTTGCAGAGTCTGTGCCGTTGATGACAGACATTTTTTCCTACGCGTCCAGAGCGGACTGGAACGACGTGAACAGCTCGGAATCCATCTTAGCCATGTTAAAAGGGGGTGAGTATAGAGACGTCCTCACGTGCGCCTGTCCTGATGGGGACAATAATCATATTTAGGGTTTCTGATTAGGGCTATTCTCTGGAGAAAGCGATTAGACGCGTTACAGACACTTGGATCGGGGATCTGAAGGGTTCATTAGGCTTTAAGTCCACAACGGAAGAGATCCCAATTTGTGCCATCTCAATCGGACCACATTTTTTGCCTTTTTTTTTTTGATTCTAGCCTTTTTTTTTTTTTGATTCTAGGGCTTTTTTTTTTGATTCTAGGCTTATATTTTTTTTTGATTCTAGGGAAATACATTTTTTTTTTTTTTTTTATTATTTTTTTTTTTTGATTCTAGGGAAATACATTTCTGATGACTAAGCACTCTTCAAGACCGCCATCCCAGGATTTAAGTTCAAATATCTGCCCATCCGCAATAGTTTAGTGGCTAGAATTTCCGCCTGTCAGGTTACCACCAGCACGCGGGGGACCGGAGTTCAATTCTCCGTTGCGGAGTTTTTTGCCAATTGAAAGCAGAATTTCTGCATGTGGCTGAGTGCACCACTGTGGGGAAAAATCACCATCAAAGCTTCTTCTCAACACTCTGATCTTCAGCTATGCTTCCAAACCTGAATTTTACCATGCGCGGTTTACCCCCGCCTCCTCGCAAAACGCTGTCTCAGTACGGTTCCAAAACGGTTCCAAGGTCGCTCTAAACGGTGAAACAAGTGCCTCTCGAAATCCAATGTCCGATAAGCCTTATCTACAGGGTCTGAACCTAGTTGAGTCGGGTAGGAGTGACTGGTTGGTGGGGAAATGACTTTGAGCGAATGCGCGCGTGACTGTCAGTTGTCACGTGAACTTTTATCTCTGTCTCTTGTGCTACCCATGTGACAGGCAAGAAGATAAGTACTGTGTTTTTTAATTGATTTTGCTACGAGTATGCACCCACACTCCCTCAGCGCAACCAAAATGCCGCTAAAGTTGAGGGCGTTATCCGAGGTGCAAAAGCGGGCTTACAAAGCTCCAAAAAGGGTCCAAAAAAAAGACGCGAAAAGCACCAAAAAAAGACCGCAAAGAAAGACCATTGTCCGAGTAAGACTGCTAGCCCAAAAAAGCACTTCTCAGCCCAAAAGAGACAGATGAGGCGGGCAGAAGGGGCGGATAGGCAAAAGCCTTGCTGTCGAGTTTCATGGAGATAGACTAGAGTGGAACATGGAGATACTGTACATGTCGTATTAGTGCGTTGCTGTTGCTGCGCGAGAAAGCTTCTTAGGTAGAATCTCTCTGTCGTTAGTAACGTGACATTACTGCTCGTTTGGACATGTACGCCCTTCCTGTCCTCCTACATGTACTGTAGTATCATATTATGCAATTAACTATCATATGAGTGACATGATCACTTTTATCCTCCTACATCATCTAGATGCATTTTCTTCCCGCGTCAGACCTTAGAAGAAATGAGTGTAGATACGACTCTCATGATGAACGTCCATGTTCATCTTGAAGTTGTTCAGCTCCTCCTTGATCTGCTGGGCCAACAAAGGAGTCAGCCGGTTACACGTGGCCGGCTCCGTTCGCCGGTCGTAGTCGTCCGAATCCCACGTATCGTAAATGACGATTCGGCTGGAAAACGAAACATTACCCTTTCTCACATGTCCCACGGGAGAAGGAGCATGGACTGCCGGATAATTGGCAGTGGTGGGCGAGCCACTGGCTCCTCGAGACCCATCATCATTGTAGCTCGCAGATCGGCCATGCTGGTGGTACCGTCGCGACGCCGCCGTCGTCTGAGGCGTCTTAACACCTCCAGAGAACCGCCGGTTGTGCGAGTTGGGGTTCGAGGGGGTGGGTCCGGGCGAAAAGTGTCGCAGAGGAGCATTTCCACGCTGTCCTCCGGGAATCTGAGGAGGAACAGGGGCGGAATAAGAGCCCTCGGACCGGAACGACTCGGTCAGAGACGGCGCCTCCGTCGAAGTGATGGACGCGGTCTCAAACGAGCCTCCCCTGGCACCACCTCCCTCCAGAGGCACGTGGTCGTGCAGATGGCCTCCCAGCTGGCTCAGATGGTCCTGGTCAGCCGTGTCCTCGCTGATGGTCTCATGCAAATCCGGGTTGAAACCGCCCGCGGCGCTGGAGTCCTTGCGCTTGAACAGATTGTCCTTGAGCTTGGTGGCGAACCGAGACACGGACGCAGAGTCCGTGGACCGAACCGACGACTGCTGCGAGGGCGTGGGCGACTCGGGGCGCACCGGCAGCCCCAGCGGCTCGAGCTGCGTGGAAAACGACAGATCGAGGTCCGACGAGATGGACGAGAAGTTGGCGAACATGGACTCGACGTCGGTGCCAGCCTCGGAAGTGGGGCCGTTGCTGTTGCTGTTGTTGGAGGGTCTGGCGCTCTCCATGAACGACTCGAGACCGGTGGGGGTGGCCTCGGGGTCAGGGGAGACGCCGCTGTCCTGGGCAATCTCAATATCGATCGCCTTGGGCGCGAGCGTGTCACGTGGAGGCAGAATATCGCCCGACACGTCTCGGGTGGAAATGATGGTGTCTCGAGACACGTCGTGCTCGCCAGATGCACGAGATCTGTCTCCACTGCTGGTGCTGACGTCACTCACGCGTCCAGTGACAGTGTCGACGCTTCCCATCGATCCATCGCTCTGCTTGCTCTTGAGAATACTTCGAGGCGTGGTGGTGCTGTCGGATCGGCCCAGGGACGACTTGGGATGATGCACATGCACCTCTGTGGGGTTGGGTACGGCCCCTTCGGGAGCGTGGTGCGATGCAGAGTCGGGCGTCACCTTTCGGCGCCGGCTGCCTCGTCGCTCCAGAGATTTGGTTCGGTCAAGCGACGTTCGAATGTTGTCAATGTCCTCGACGCCCAGATGCTTGGGGAACACCGTTTCCGCAGCCACAAACTCGTCGGCGTCGGTCTCGGAGCCCGCAGAGCCGCCGTTGACAGACGAGACGGATGTGGGGCTGGACGAGTCCGACGGGAGCGTGGCGAGAGAGGTCGTGATCGCAGGAGGGAGTGGTGCACTGTGAGAGGCGGCAGGTTCACCTCCAGCACTGGCGGGAGGAGTACCCACAGCGTCGACAAACTCGTCGTTCTGAGCACCCTCAAATGCAGGCTCGGGCAACGACGGCTCAGCAACTACAGCATTGCCTGAAACGCCGTAGCCAGACGAAGGCGCCGCCGACTCGGGAGCCGATCCCTGGGTCTGAGCTGCACCAAGCACACCTTCCAGACTCGAGCCGGCACTCCACTGGGCGGTGCTCTCTCGATCGACTTCTGCAGGCGAAACCGACAGAGAAGCCGTGGCGGTGTTTTTAGGCGGAGACACGCCGGGCTGGAAGCCTGAACCTGGGGCAAGTTTCGGGGTGGGGGTTCCAGTTCTTGAGGGAACGGCCGAAGGCGTGGCCGATCTGGAGGGCACGGCCTTTGGTGCGGGCGCAGGCACCTCGTACGCGCTCTGGGAAGAAGACTTGGTTCGAGCCTGCTCGGTGGGGTTGTTCTTCTTCAGCAGATTTTTGCCTGCACGCTTGAGGGCCGCGAACGACGACGACGACTTGTTGCTGCCGATGGAGCGAGCGTCGTCAAAGTTGTCGGGCTTGGACGAGCGGCGCAGAAACTCGGAAAACGACCGGCCGGACGTGGTCGACGTCATGGTCGACGTTCGCTCGGACCGCTGGGCAGCGCCGGGATTCAGGTTGATCTGGCCCGAGCCCGTGGGCGCGTTGCTCAGCGACGACGAGCTCTTGCGGCCAAACGAAAAGACCTTTTTGAACTTGTCACGCAGCGAGCCGGACGACTTTTGGTGCCGCAGCCCGCTGAACCCCGACTGCGTGCTCATGCCGGACGTGGAGAGGCCAGACGTGGAAAAGCCGCCCACAGACTTGCCGCCAATCGACATGTTGGACTTGGTCTGGTACAGGGGCTGGTCGAAGTCTCTGAAAGCGGAGTTGCCTCCCAGCGACATGGTCCGTTGCGACGACGAGTGCGACGGCTGGCTCACTGGCGGCGAGGGCTGCTGCTGCTGTCGCTGCTGCTGCAACTGGGTCACGTGCTGCTGCTGGGTCATGTACTTGGGTTGCTGCTGAGGGGGCTCTGTTTTGGTCGGGCTGGCCAGAGGAGGGGAATGCTTGGCTCTGTATCGGCCTCGGTCGGCGGCGGGGTCCGGCGAGGACGTCTGGCTTGCGCCGTTTGAGGGCACGGGGTCGTGCACGGAGTCGTACTGCGAAGACACCACGTCGTAGTTGGAGTACGAGGGGGTGGTGGTGGTGGCAGTTGTGGCGACATTGTCGGTGTTGTTAACGTCGTCGTTGACGTTGTTGACGGCGTTGTTGACGGGCAAGATGGTAGCTTCAACGCCAACGTCTCTGGCAGTGTCATGTGCTTCACCGTTGACTCCCGTCTCCGTATCCGTCTCTGCGGCGAGTCCAGCGGCCACGGCGTCTTCGTATGAGGTGGTCGACGCCGGCGGAGCAAGTGCAGGAGGAGTGGCCATCTGTGGTGCCGGCTCCTCTGCATGCTTCTCTTGTCGTACCTCCGGCGAGCTTTCCCTGCTGTCGTCGGAAATCATGCTGCGTGTCGGCGACGAGTTGGACTGGACCGTGTGGTAGGACGAGAGCGAGATGGCCGAGGCGCGCTGGTCCTGCATGGACCCGAGCGGGTCTTTGGCGAGCAGCGATTTTCGGCGCGCGTCCGAGGGCAGCACCATAGGTTGTTGTCGGGGCTGTGGGGCCGGCTGCGGCGGTGGCATGTTATCTGTGTTAGTGTCGTGGTAAGCGGGGGGGGGATTAGTGCGATGGCACTAGTGGTGGTGACGGCAGTGCGGAGATGGCAGTGGTGATAGAACGACAGTGATAACGTTACAGAACGGCACATATGCGTTGCTGTTGGTGGTGCTGTTGGCGGTGGTGCTGATGGTTTTGTGTGGTATTGCTGTGTCGTGCGTGCTGCGTCGCTATCACTGCTGGCTATCACTGCTGCTTTTTTTATGTTCCCCATCATCGTCTAGTTTGATACTCACCTTCGTCCCTGCTGAGGGCCTTTTTATGAAACGAATGCACGGTGCCGATGGTGGATGTGGATGCGGCGGTGGTCGAGGGGGCCGACGAGTCTGTGGACGAGTAGCTGAGTCGCGGCGGCGGCGAGTGGTTGGTGGCGGAGGGATTTGCGGCGGAGTTATTTGTGGAGGAGTTATTTGTGGTGTGAGCTTGCTGGGTCGAGTAGGTTTGAGCAGCTGTCGCTCCGGCAGCACCTCCGCCTGTCACGTGAGAACCTTGCCCAGTGGTGGTGTTGGTGCTGGCTGTATTGCTGGGCAGCGATGGGCTCCGCTCATGGGACGGCAGGTTGATCATGCTTTTGCGCCGGTATCTGTCCGGCACGGAGCTGTTGGGCGTGGCGGGCTGCTCCGACGACAGCGTGGGTTGGGACACGGAGCGGCTGTTGTGGGGGTTGGAGATGCTCATGTCGGAGGAGGCGTAGTTTTGGGTGCCGTAGACCGAGTGGCGGGACGACGAGTGGGTGGAGTTGGCCGACGAAGGCTGTGTCGGGGTGTGCGACGACGACGACGAGAAGGACGAGTTGGACGACCCGAACCGCTGGTTGAGCTGCTGCAGCTGCTGGAGTTGTGCCAGATGCTGTTGCTGGAGCTGCGACGAGTACGGAGGCTTCGCATTCTGTGTCTGTTGGCGTAGGGGTCTGCCCGGAGACATGGACCGGGTTCTAGCTGACATGGATGGGGGAGGGGGCTGGTGGCGACTTTTAAACGATGTATGGGTTGGTGTGGCGATGTAAGAGACGGCGGTCGTACCGGGTGTAACGAATGGTGTGGTGTCCTGATGCAAAGGCAGAACTGTCGCTGTACAGATCCAGCGTCTGAGAGAGGAAGGGTTAACAAGCGTGAGTGGTGTCTGGGAGTGTGTGTTTGTGTCCGTACGGTGCTGTCGCTCACTGTCGTTGTCTTCGGCCAAAGTGCTAGGTTGGGGCGCAAAAGTACAGGTGGAGTGTATAAGCGGAGGTTTCAGCTAATGGTGCAATGGATGGATGCTGTATGTATGGTGGTATGGGTGGGATGAGTGGTGGTAAGAGTCGCCTGACAAAACAGCTAAAGCGCGCAAAAGAACAAAACCTACTAGAGAAACAACAGCCTCGCTCGGCGACACCTCAATTCCAATCTACCAGACAATAGACGCCCAAATCAAGCCAGTATCGTCGACCTACAAATTCTACCATCTACTCTGCCAAACTATAGCCTTTTCGAACCAACAGCCTTTTCGAACCAACAGCCAGCGCTAAACCCTATCAGGGAGAGTATGCGGGAAGAGAAAGGCAAAAACGGACGGAGGGTGTGTGAAGATAATGCTGACAAAACTGCTCCTACACGAAGCACAAGGACTGTGATTCGGGAGTATTTTTGCCGGTGTCTGTGTTGAGTTCGGGCTTTCAGCGCATTAACTTTGTGCAGCTCAGTTTTGACTTGTTCTGTTTGATTTCTTCACAGAGCATTTTCACAAGCACCCCTGTTTCACTGGAGAGGGTTGGAGGCTTGAGCTTTGGAAGAAAGAAAAAATATTAAACACTGTAAAACAATTCATAACAGCTGGAATAAAATCGGCATCGCTATACCGAGTGGTTCATAACACGCACAAAAATCACATCTCCCTTCCAACCTGGTTTGCACCCATAATGACACCCTGGTACACTCGCCAACTCGCTCGTCCCCTCGTCGCCAAGTCCGTGCGGGGCTATAAATAGAAGGCTAATATTAAATGAGCGATCCTCGCATCCCGTCTCCGAGAATCAAATTAGCCCACCTCTTTGGCCCAGACGGGACAGCCTGCCGCCCGCCTCGAGGCGCTCAAAAGTTGGCAGCTTGCCACAAACAGATTTCCAACAATTATCCGCTTTTGCACTCCGGGGATATCGCACATGTGCGGTGTATTATGTCATGTCATGTATCGTACAAGAGGGCGTGCATGGTGGAGTGCTAAAAATAGGACGGACGTCAGAGGGGCATGCCACTGGGTTGCAAAATGCTCCAATGGCTCCAATACCGCTCCAAAGTGGACTGGCGGCCTCCTAAAACAGACATTCTGCTCGCACACTGTCATTCTACAAGTAGACAGAAAGCGCCCCTCTTACCCCAAAATATTTCCAAAAACGCACCCTGCTAAAAACGGAACTCTTTGCTCCAAAAACTGCATGCCTCCGCTTTCGACCAAAACGACCTGCGGAGCACCAGACGTGTTTAAAGGGGGGTTTGTAGCGTGTTCTGGGTGAACGATAGGTACGGCCAATACTCCATTTCGTCCACTTCAATCACGCACTGTATCATGCTGTACCGTCCAAGGTTTCTGCAGAGCTTCCATCAAAAGTTCCACGTGCAGCAATACTAGTTCAAGAGTACACTTGGCATGTGTGTGGTGCGTGGAGAGAGTGGTTCAGAGGGACATTCGAGGTCGTTCTATTGGCTGGCAACTCCAGCCAAATTATTCCCAGTTTTATTCGGGTTTTTATTGCATTTAACAACCCCAATTCCATCAATAACCTCTGCTATTCCAACGAGGCTATGCAAATTTACTTTGCGACAGAAAAGCCGACAAAAACCCGACCCGAGAGCAAACCGGGGCAGATGGACGGCTGAACCACACGGCCCGCTTAGTCGCTGACAGACAAGTTCTGGACGCCTCCCATTAGGCGATGGACTCGCTAGTCCAGATTTTGCATCACCAGTCCAGGATTGGCATCACCAGCTGAATCACGTATTAACAAAAAAGGAGTTTGACGCGCTGGTCCACCTTTTCCCTCGTAAATGATGACACATTGCGATGACACATTGTCTGGCTGCTTCCGCTGTCTGAGAATTGGATTTTGCACGAATAGAACTGGATTTTCGTCGAATATTCCGAAAAATTCACGAAAAAGTCCAATAATCCAAATCAAACCATTTTGAGCTCACGCTCACTCTCCAACACCCCATGCACCTCAGCTAGATCGTACGTATCCTGGGCACCAATCACGTGAAGATCTGGAAAACCCAAAGCGTCGATCGCTGACTCAACCAACAAAGAAAGGTCTGCAATACGATGAGGTTATCGATTTGCGCGACGCAAAACACGATTCTGCATTGTCCGATGATCTATCCTTTGTCCGGGTGTACTCGCCAACACTTACCCACTTTACCCGTATTATTCTGATTTAATCTCAAATTAATCTCCGTAATTCCTTCATTAATATCTTTTAAATCACGCACAAATCGCGAACTAATAAGCCACTCGTTCCACTCTCGCTTAACTCGGGCTCCAAACTCTAATGTGGCAAGAAGCCCCAAGAACCAATAAGGTCTAAACCCTAAGCCTTATTTTTCAGACAGCAGCCTTTGCAAACCTTAGTCTCAGATGGCCCCTAATTTGTCAAGTTGAAATATAAGACAAGTGCCTGAAGCGGTGCCCAAACCGGTGTAGACGTTTTCAGCAGACGACAGAAGCCAGCGTAACATTCAGGTCACGTGACTTGACAAAATCGGTTACCCCTACGTTGGACTATGGCGTGAGGGGGTATGTGAGACATGATAGATCTGGGCTGTATAGAGAAGCATTTATAGGAGATTCACTATGAAGCTGAATCACGCTGATATTGTTATCGGCCGATTGCTCTTGAATTTCTCTACCCAGCGAATATCTTTATATTATCGTGTCATTGCTGTAAGAATTGTTGGCAATTAAATGCAATTTCCCACATGCGAGGTCAAGATAGGGGCAAAGCGTTAGATTGTAGGAAACCATACAATGGCGTAAACTTGGTGGAAATTCGGACCTGACATTTTACACGTATTTTTGGCTAGTTAATAGCAACATCGATTCTTTTTTACCGTTTCGTTTTCTATTGTATATTCGATTTTATATAAGATGTTTCCGGTGGACCGCTGCACAAGGGACTAATTAGACAAGGGTAGGGACGAGGTGTGGAGTGGCCTAACTGGGGGAAGGTGGATGAGGGACGTTGATTCGACTGTGCTCTACAAGTTGAGATAGTTATCATTGGTGAGTCGATCTTGCTCGCGCTTTGACAGCCATTCTGTCGCTTTGATTGACGTTCTGTCGCAAATTGATCGTTCTACAAGGTACACACTCTCCAGTAGCGCCAGATTACGTTCAAAATAGGGGCAATCAAATCTAGCTCTGGGCTGTCTCCCTCCGCTCCCTCCACACTGTGTGCATGAGCCATGTTGTCTTCACGTGTTGTTGGTGAACAGACCACAAAACCGTTTGGCACACAAGAGGCCACAAAGACCCGTCGGATGCAGCGGTCCCAAACGGGATTTTCTGCGTCGCAGAGCTGTACCTGCTCTCCACCTCGTTTCGCAGGCATATATAATACTCGTCTGGTCTGGTCTTTAGCATAGATACTAGCACTCACACACACAAGCGTGTACATTCGTTGGCTGCCAAGGGAGAGCCCTGGTTCTGACGTTGATAAACCTTATGGAAAAAAGCGAAGCAGCACACAACGGAAATGGAGGAGGAGGAGGAGGAGGGGACAGTCCAGAGCGGCACTATGCCAGGACTCTGGAGCCCCGCCGAACCCCGTCCTTTGATACCCCTCCCTTTGCTCCTCCTTATTCTACTCCCTCCAGAACGTCTTCTCTCTCTTCTCTGTCGTCGACCACCCTCGGCCGCTTTTCCAAGCTGCCATTGATACCCCGAAAAACGGCTGCTACAGCTGCAGGCGACCAAAGTCAATCTGCAAAATCCCCCTTAAGAAACATGGGAGCACTTCACACCCGCCACGACTCTGCCTCCACCCAGAATACCACCGACACCATGGCCGACATTGACGGATACTCGCAATCGCAGCGCGACTTCTACACCGTGAACCCGCACCTGTACGCCCAGCAGCCGGCCAAGAGCAGCAGCAAGGGGCCCCAGCAGTTCCATCTCAATGCCACCGATGCGAACGGAAGAGGCACGGCCACCAACGGATCCGTCACGCCAGTCAACCAGGCTAGACCGTCCAAGGCCGAGATCATCTTCGACATGACCCCCCACGAAATCGCTCTCACACAGCAGCTGTGGAACGAGCTCATGACGGACCCCGAGGCGCTGGAAAAAAGCGCGGCCTACGGAACGCCCACGGCGCTCTTCTGCGAGCAGTTCTACACCAACCTCATGGCTGCGCACGCCGAGATCTCGTCCATCTTCCCGTCGATCAAAAAACAGTCCATTGCCGTCGCCGGAGTGTTTGGACTCGCCATCAAGAGCCTCAACAGAATCGAAGAGCTGGACCCGTTTCTGTGGGCCGTGGGCAAACGACACAACCGTATGATCGGCGTGGAGCCCATCCATTACCGGTGGCTGGGCGAAGCCATGGTCAAGACGTTTGCCGACCGTTTTGGCGAGCAGTTCACCCTCGAGGTCGAAACCGCCTGGATCAAAATCTACTCCTACCTGGCCAACAAGCTGCTGGCCGCAGACGAGGAGCCCAACGTGCTGCTGTTTGCTCCCCAAAAGCGATTCCAGCAGAACCAGCAGCAGTCCATGCTGTCGTCCTCGCCTCAGGGACACGCTCCCGGAATCTCGCCCACCTCCTCCTACAACATGGGAGGCTACCAGACGACCCAGGACGTGCGAAAGCCCAGCATTTCGTCGTCGGTCAACAGCCACTCCATTAACACCTCCGTCTCCAACAACTCCACGGCCCCCACCTCCATGGTCAACTCCGTCAACAACAACCACAACAACCACAACAACAACAGCAACAGTGCCTCGGTTCCCGTCACTCCTAACAACAACAACAACAACGCCGCTGCCGCTGCCGCCATGTCTGCTCGACGCAACGTGTCTGCTGCTCCCTCGGTACCCTCCTCTCTGCCCTCGGCTCCGGCTCCCGCACCCATGGCTACAGACTCCTCTGCCACCAAGAACCTGCGAATGAAGGCGGGCCGAAAACACGGCAGAAAGGGCAAGGACGACGAGAAGTGTGTGATTGCCTAGGGACTGGGTTCTTGAGCGGCTCTATTCAATTCTGCCCCCAGCGGGCTCCTTTTTATCTATTCTGTTTTGTCTATCCCAATATTTGTGTAGCTGACAACATCGTTACTCGTACAGTGACAATATCAGCATTAAAATGACCCCACAAACTCCGCGATTAACGCCATTGTCTCAGATCAAACGTAGCGTTGATATCTATGGCGTTATCGCCGGTTCTGTGCATCTTCGAAAATAAGGTGGTAGGTTTTTCTGAAACTGAGAAGTAGCCAAAACAGGTCAAAAATCAACAGCTGGGCTCCACGTGGTCCTCAGATCCGGAAATTAAGCAGCCACGGCGTTTTCGTCTTGTTGGCAATCTCTACAATGACGTTTGTGATTTTCACGCCATAAACCTTGAAATGATTTAAGCTTTCCACCCCCTGAAATTTAGTCCCTTAACCGCGGTGTGTTGTAAAATGTTGCAGAGTTGAGTTTGTGGCAGTATTACTGGAATGACCGTATACAATGGGTTGAGGGGAGTATGCTGATGTGTTTTGATTTTACATACCCGCAAAATTGGACCGGTTGAAGGATGCTGAGCGGTGTGTTGATGGAAGTTAAAACTAGGTTGAGTTTTTCAGACTGGGATGTTCGTTCTGGACTGAGATGTACTGTGAGATGGAGGTGATCACAGAAATGTCGTGGATGTTAGTGGAGAAGATAAGGGGAGATGAGTAAGCCTTTTGAGGGTAATTATCCTGAGCGTGATCGATCGGGGACTTTTTGGAAAGAAATGATGTTTTTATGATGACTTGGGGGACTTCTACACTAGAGATGAATTGTTGGGATCCGTGGATGGTCAGTACTTCTTTCAGATTGGTGTTAATTGGTTTGACGGAGTTTCGCTGGTAGCTGTTAAATCAGTGTACCTGTGGAAAGAGCTACTGAGAGTTCTGTTGGAAGTCTGTCAATTGCAAAGGGCGTCTAGAGTAATTAGGAAGTGAGTACTTGAGAGTGACAACACGAGACTGGACCCCGTTCCTGACAAATTTCGATGGTTTGAGACTTTTCGGGCAAACCACATTCTTTATCAAGCTAGGGAATCTATTAATATGCCCTTTGCCTTGACGACCATGGTACAAATAGTCGGAAGAGTCGGGTAGTCGAAGGACTCTGGCACAGTAGATCCAATCCCCTCGGACCAGGAGTTTTCTCTTTTAGAACCCTTCTGTATGTATCTTCTGGGCTAAACCTCTATGTAGCTACGTCAATCTGCTCTTCTATTGGGGACCTCATTGGTGAGATACAGTCGTGCAATAGTCTATCAAGTTACAGAGTTGAAAGAAGAGTACATCTACGAATATCTTTACTGAGGCGGGTCTGCTTTACTGCACGGTACCATTGATATCAGACGGAGGCTGGGACTCGAATGGTAAAATTTCTATAGATGATGACATTGACGGTGCTCTGCCTGATTGTCAAAACAATGACGGCCGACGACGATCTAGGTGGGAACCAGTCACAATGGCCGCCGTCGTAGAGCTCGTGTGGTATAATGATGCGGTTGGAGTTCGTACAATGGTGAGGGTGTCGCAAAAAGGGGACATTCAGCGACTCAATGTTGTTTTGTCGCATTGAGCGATGATTGCAAGTGATCAGACCAGCCTCAACTCTGACAGTATATATATCAGACTCAAGCTTCATCTATAATTCCACTCACCGGAGAATATCACTGTTACATTACACTGATACATCCCCTCTATCACAGTCTGATTGTTTCTCGTGTCGTTCACTTTGTCAGGCTGTTTCATTGGTGCGGTACCTACAGTTCTCGTAAAATGTTTCCGCTGGTTACCTCAAGTTGCTTCAGTGTTAGTTGGTACATCCTTGTTCGATCAAGTTGATCAGGGCAAAGTTGGAATGATTGGGAAGTCCGTCTGGCCCAACTATACCCTACAGTGAGGCATCTGATAGTCTTCTCATATTCTATAGAGCCCAGACTTTATGAGAGTTTATAGAATGCAGGTCTACAAGAGTACAGTACTAGACACTCTCTACTGTCACCCCCATCTTTCGCCTGCAGAAGTGGACGTCTGAACGGCACATGTCTGCGTTAGCATAAAAAAATTCAGATGTGGGTGCTAAAAGTTATCATTTTGATCAAACGGGGAAATGCATCAGAAATGGATCGGCAGAGCCCGAATTACAAACAAAGTAACCTAAAAGTTCAACCGAACAAGAGCAAGAGTTCTAGGCACTCGCCTAAACAGGGTCGTCCCTCTTGTTACTCTTTCTCGTCACCTTATACCCCGAAGTTTGAGTTTCATCTCGCTTAATTGGGATGCCGATGCCCATTTAGGAACAGCGACAAACGTGTCTGTAGAATCGCGAGTTTTGGTGGTCAAAAACAATCTAGAGAAATACACCGATTCAATCTGTCACTAAGATCACATCCATCCACTCACCACCGCGATACCACTCAAGCCCACCTTTCGGGCGTCTCTCTAATCTGCGGACCCCGAAAGCTTATCCGCCTCGACGCTCTTTTACGGACTGACCTGCCAGATTGAATGGGCGGAGATTGTCGTCGATAAATCAGAGTTTGTAGTCTCGAAAATCCCCGGTCCAATCGTGACTGTTGCTGTCGCACGTTTTCCCGTTTCTTGGCAGTGTCAGTTCAAGTGCAGGTGTATGTTCTGTTGGTGTTGCCATTACTTCCAGAAAATGCTCCTCAAAACGCTCCAAACGCTCCAAACGCTCCAATTTTTGTACACTCTCCAGCCACTTTGATTAGCCACTGTCGTATAACGGCCATCTCCGGCAAAGTTCCCAGGCACGTTTCTCCGCCAAAAGTGGTAATGTCAGATTGTGGAGAGTTCAAAAAGGCGGCCAAATAGCTTTCCAATATGGCCCAATATCGCACGTGGTGATAGGAGGGGGGGGGGGTTATGCTGGAGAGTCTAGACGGGTCTGGGTTGAGTGTTTGAAGCTGGGTGAATTGTAGATGTCTTGGTTGTTGAGGGTAGAGCCTTTCACCATATAGTGATATAAGTATTGCTGAGACAACTAGCTACTGTATGAATACAGACACTACATTGCTCCCCCCAAACCCCACGCCACCTTATCAGATCAACCTCAGTATCTCCACCAACTCCACGGATGCTGCAGACCTGCATTAGACCAACCTAGCGCACCCGTTAGCTCCAACGGAATCGTCTTCCACCACAGACGCTGATCCGAGCCGCAATTGCAAGTATATATAGGTGGTGAGGCAGCAGGGAGGGCGATATACAAGTTATTCTATCATTAAATCTCGTGCCCACAACTATGAAGCTCTCGAACATTGCCTTGCCTCTTCTGGCCACCACTGCCCTGGCCCAGAACTCCACCAACCCCAACTCCAACACCACCATCATCGTCACCAACGACGACTCGTGGGCCTCGGCCAACATCCGGGCTCTGTACTCGGAGCTCAAGAAGGAGGGCTACAACGTTTTCATGTTTGCGCCTGCCGTTCAGCAGAGTGGAACCGGAGGTACCTTCAACCTTCCTCGAGCTGCCAACCTCACCAAGGGTGCGGAGTTCGGTTCTGCGCCCGTGGGAGCTCCTAACTGGGGCCAGGACGACAAGGACGACCATATCTGGTACTTTGACGGTACTCCCTCTGCCGCCATGAGCTTTGGACTGGACTACGCCATCCCCCGACTCTTCAACAACGCCACCGTCGATCTGGTTGTGTCTGGACCCAACGAGGGCTGGAACATTGGTCCCTTCCTCTACACCATGTCTGGAACCAACGGAGCCATGTACTCTGCTGTTCTGCGAGGAATTCCCGCCATTGCCTTCAGCGGAATGAACGCTCACCAGTACTACCTCAACGCCTCTACCTCTGACAATGCTGCCCATAACATCTACGCCAAGACCGCTACCGGACTCGTCAACAACCTCGTCAAGAACTCCAAGGATCGAGCCACCATTCTTCCCTACGGAGTCGGACTCTCCGTCAACCTTCCTCGAGCCGGAGACGTGGATCCTACCGGAAAGTGCAAGGACATCAAGCCCATTTTCACCCGACAGACCGGACCTGCTTCAGTTGTGCTCAAGCTCTCCTACAACGAAACCACCAACCGATTCACCTACGGAATCACCAACTCCGAGGCCTCCAAGGCTTGTCTTAATGGAGACTGTATTCTTCCCGATGAGTCTGACGTGGTTGCCAACTGGGGATGTCACGCTAGTGTTTCCGTGGTTACTACCGACTATGATGCTCCCCGAGATATTGCTGCTGAAGTGCAGTTCCTGAACAGAGGCGAGGTCCAGTTTGCTCCCCGAGTGTATGGATCGTTTGCTCCTGTTTCTGCCGCTGGTTTCTTTTAAATAAGAGAACCATCATGCGTTACTTTGACACTTCTTTGAATGCTGTTGATCTTCTTTGGTGCTTTAGACACCAGTCTCTTTGTGCGTATCTATTTTACGTGCTCTAATTCGCTACGGCACCTCTTTCAAAAGTTCTTTGCTTGTTTGCTTCCGTTTATTAATTGTTTGTTAATTGATTTAGTTTCTGTTTTTTTCTATGTACGTACCGTAGTTCTCATATACTACTGCATGAAGGAGTTCGATTTGGTGCGAGATAGTGCGATAACCGCATGACAAGCGGAGTTTATCGTGGCAATGAGGAGTGTCTAAGACGGGTTATGGTGGGTTTAGAGGGGAGAAAAGTTGATATTAGCAATCCCACTGCCCTCACGAATCACATGGCGACTTTCCTCCTCATTTGAACGCGATTTTCCCACTTTGGAGCCCTGCTGTAACACTCCGTATGCGTCTCAGCCGCTTCGTAAGCCCCACATTATAAACATTATTTGAATCTAAAAAAAATCCATAAATATCGTTTCGCAGAATAACTAAACCAGTTACTGTATCGAGAGGAAATATATAAACACGTGAGGAGCACCAAGTTTCAGCAAGACAGCTATAGCAACTGCATCCACCGTCTACATACTCGATATACCCCACCATACAGAACTACTACCACTACAACCAATACCACCCTGAATCACTCTCACAAACTGCAACCACAACTACACATGGGCTTCCTATGGTTCTCTCGAAAGAGCTCTCCTTCTCTCTCTAGCTACAACCCCATATCTGAGGTCACGATGATCTCAAACAAACCAGACATCGCGTTTCCACCTCGCCGAATACGACGACGAGACAGAGACGGTTTCATTGGGGGATTTCTCAGAGGATACCACGCAAGAAAAGACAGAGAGTGTGGAGGAGGAGGTGGATCATGAGGTGGTGGAAGTAGTACAGTATCTGTTATTTGTTGAGTGATAAAGCGACTTGAGAGAACTTTTTGCTTCTTGCTCGATTACCATCAGCTCTAGAGCTTCTGGACTGTAATGAAGTCATACAAGTAGCTATTGTCTTACCTACAAATACAGTAAATACAGATGCCACAAAACTTGCTCATAAATAACCAGCCAATGCTCACATCGGCTGCCCTTATTATTAGTTGTATAAATAGTAAAATTCTATGCTGAAGTCCGTTCTCCTTCGTCTCAATCAGAGAGCACGGCCTTACCGCCCTCAAGGTACACCTCCAACATGGCCAAAATGTCCTGCAGGATGATTCTGCAAATCGTGTTTGAAAAGGCGAAACACGAGTCAATGGCCTCGATAATCACAGCCTGAGAATACCCCTTGGCGGCCTGCGAGTCTCGGGCCTCATTCTGCAGCAAAAACCGGTAATGCGCCAACGCCTCCATATCCGAATACAGCGCCGAAATGGCGTTGAAGTACCGGGCTCCGTAGTCGTGGTGAGGATCGACAGGAGGAGGCACCGAGCCGTCAAACTTGCCGCCACCGTTAGAGCCCTTGTCCGACGCCAGCGACAGGTTTTCGCTGCTGTGGTTGTTGGCGAGGCTGATCTTGCGCTGGAACCGCTTGAACAGCTTGGACGACGAGTTGTCCTTGTCCTCCTTGGGCTCCTTGGGCTTCTCCTCCTTCTTGGAAAAGATGTGGTTGGCCAGGAGCCCGATATCCGACGAGCGCCGGTTGTTGGACGCCATGGGCGTGGTGGACGGCGAGGGGTGCGACATGACGGGGTGAATGGTGGACTCCGAGGGCACCGACGACGCCAGAGGGGTTAGGGTATCGTCTGAGTCGGGCGAGTTGGCGCCCAGATCGATGATCAGATCGCCGTCGGACTTGACCACGTACTGGTGACGCGACAGGTTGTCGATTCGCGCGTCCAGCCGTTCCAGCGCGTCGTCGATCGACTGGGCAGACGTCTTTGCGCCCTTGGAAGTCCCGTCGGCAAACGCCATAAACTCGCAAATGGCGCGGCAGTACTCGTCGGTGATGTACAGCCGCCGGTCGAGCACTCTGGGCGACATGGACGTGGATAACGACCACACGTCTCGAGGCACAAACAGCTTGTCGGTGAGGAAGCCACCTGCTGTGTTGGTGCCCGAGTCGACCACCAGCCGCAAGAACCACACGCCTCGAAGCGCCAGGTCCTCCGGCGGCTTTTCCCACGGATGCGGAGCGGTGGGGAGCGACAGAATGCCGTACTGGCCCGAGGGGGAGGCTCCCTCAATGTTGTACTTGACGTTGACGGGGCCAGACAGCGTCACGGCGTAGTACAGGATGGGGAACGACTTGAGCGACGTTCTCATACGCGTCTTGGCCATGGTCACCGCAGGGCTGTCTCGTACCAGCGTGCTGCCGGAGCCGGTTGAAGAGTAGATGCTGGACGAGTACATGGAGCCGGTCATGGACGCCGTTTCGGGCGTGGTGGCGGAGACTCCAGCCGAGTTGGGGCCCTTGAGCGGGAACAGGGACGTTCGCAGCTTGAGAGACGCGGAAGAGGAGACGGACCTCAGACCTCGCTTGTTGGCGTTGAGAGAGTGGGGGCCGATCGACGAGTTGGTGTTGACCGTGTGGATTGTGTTGGTTGAGGAGGCGATTGAGGGCGCTCTTTTGCCTCGCAGCTCTGTTGGGGTGGTGGTGGTGGTGGCGTTCATGTCAAGAGACCCTCCTGGGGCAGTAGGCATGGGGTCTGCCGGTGGAGGAGGGGGTGCATCCATGTACGTGGGGGACGTTGGTGATGTGGTTGCTGTGGGGGAGGGGATGGCTGTGTGTGTAGACGGCGACACCGATGGCGAGCTTGACACGGGCGTGCCTGGCACGGGCGCATTCGACACGTGATCACCTGTGGGAATCGTGATGGGTGTGGTTGCTGTAGCCGTGGATGCAGAGGAAGCAGAGGTGGGGGTCACGTGGATGATGGTGTCTGTGCCTCTACTGGTTGTGGCTGTGGGGGGTGCACTGCTGTTGTCAGAGTAGCCAGAAGCAGAGGGTTCAACATTGGTGTAGTTACCAGAGTTGGTGTGGCCATCCTCCTTGTCGGAAAACCCCCTGTAATCGCCTCCTTCACCCCCACTAACCTCTGGATCAAACTCCAAATCATGCATATCTTCTCCGTCGGGCGACTTGTTGCTCAACAGCAGCAAATCGTTGAGATCGTTTTCAAACTCGGCCAGAATACTCCGTCGGGCCCGCGGATCGTCCTTGTCCCACGGTTTGGTGGTGATTGTATCCGTCGACCGCTTCACCGAGTCGCTGTGGTCCACAAACGAAAAGTCCTCCTGGTCCGGGTCGTCTTTTGGTTCTCTGGACGCGGTGGTGCTGTGCGCATGGCTGACGTGATTGTTGTTACTGCTCTTTTTCGGAGTCGAAATCTGCGACGTGGAGGGCGGCGAATCCGGAGCAAACTCGCGGGGAATCTCCTTGGTGCTTTTGAACGAGTCCACCGAGTCGGTCGACGAGTCTGCGTGCGAACGACCGGCTCCAGCTCGAAGACTGCTACCTCGTTGTTGTAGCATGAGCGACGGCGACTGTGGGGGGTCGTGCTGTGGGGGAACGGGCTTGTCAACAGGGGTGTTAGTGTCCGTTTCAGCGGTTGAGTCGTTCCGGTCGGTGTTGGGGTCGTTCCGTTCTGTCTGTGCACTCACGGCAACGTCCTTGTCAGCGTCAGCGTCGGTCGGTTTGCTGTTTGAGTCGCTGCTGGTGTTTCTATCGCTCTCGCCCACTTTCTTGAACCCCTTTGTTGGCGCGCTAGCACGAGGGCTACTTTTTCGGTTCTGGGTTAGCTCGCTGAATTGAGGTAGTCCCCTGCAAGGCCTCCCAAGTTAGTTACCCCTGAATGCTGCAAGCGAAGCGATTCGGGAGTAATAACAACGTCGGCGATCCAGCAATAATAATAATCGAGAGGTGGTGAGAGAGGGTAACAGAGGCGGAGAAAAATGGCACCCAGGTTTGAGCAGGAAAAGGCCAAAATTGGGCAAGCAAAAATTGGGCTCCCAAACTCGTGGCTCAAACTCGTGACCCAAACTGGAGCCAAATGAGACATCCAAGTTAGGCACCTCAACCGGGCCTAAACTACAAGGTGCCTTAGGCATGAAATATGGGCCAAGCAGCACTCTTGAAAAACAAATACAGTGGCCAAACAAAATACCACCGCATACGTCATCCAAGTGCCACGTCTGCCACACCACACCTGCCACCTCATAACCCCTGAAATCTCCCTATCACCTTCCCCCCCGCTCATAATCCCCCCGCTCATAATCCCCTGCCCACAATACTCACTTCATCTAGGTCGAAAAAGGGCGAGTTACGAACAAGTCCCTTGGTAATGGAAGACAGCTGGTGCAGCTCACGTGAATTTGTGCTGCTGCCAGTACTGCCACTGTTGCTGCCACTGTTGCTGTCGCGACTCTGCCTCTCCAGAGACCTCATGGAAGTCGTGCTTGAAAGAGAAGACACGCGTCGCGGGTGGCTGTTCATGTCGTCTTCTATGGTTGCGTCTGCGGTTGCGTCAGTGTCTCGGATAGTAGCGTCCTCCACCTTGTTGTTGTTATCGCTGTCACTGTCACTGTCACTGTGGTGGTCGGAAAAGTCGGATGAGTGCGTGTCTTCCAAAATGTCGCGTTCAAAGTTGGACGGGCCAGAAATGCCGTCGCAGGGCAAGGAGAGAGTGTCGGAAGTCGAGGGAGTCGCGTCGGGCTCGGCTTCACTCCTATTATTACCACGAGTCTGAGCTGGAGCTATTGTTTGGGGTAATAGGGTTTGGCTAGGGGCGGGGTTAGGGGAGTCAGACGATGCTGCAGACGACACCGACACTGTTGACGCTGTAGGCGCTGCTGCACCGTTGCCAGGACCGCCAGGGCTAGGGCTGCCAGGGCCAGGGCTGTCAGGGCTAGGGCTGTCAGGGTTAGGGCTGCCGTCGCTGCCGGCGCCATCACCATGGGCAACCCCACCTCGTCCCGTCGGGTTAGGGCTGTGCGGCGCAACTGGCAAATCGTTCTCTTTTTGCCGAGGCTGCGTGTCCAATCCGTCTGGATCTAGATCTGCCGTCGGTGGCCGGGGTTTCCCATCCCAAGCAGCCCGAAAGGCCTTCAGGGGTCTGCTGAGTAATCGCTTCTGTCGCTTATCGTCCAGATTCGCGGATTCGGCCGGGGACACTGGGGCAACTGAGGCCACTGGATGGGCCTTCATGGATGTTGTGAGTGGAGAAGCAGGACGTGATGAAGAGGGGGAAGGAGACGGAGGAGGCGACGGCGACGGAGAAGATGACGTGGCCGTTTCAAAGGTGGCGATAGACGTGGCAAAGGAAGTGTCTGCGTCGATGTTGTGGTCTGGGGGGGAGTCTAAAGAGCCGAGTGTAGTAGTACTTGTGGAGATGGCGTTGTCGTTTTTGGTAGCCACGACCCGGTCTGTGTCACAAGAGTTGATATCAGTCTGCACCTGGTTTTCGTCGGACACACGGCGGTTACAAGTAGAACCCCGTTGCTGCGAATCCTGCTCTTGTCGTTCTTCCCTGTCAAGATGCACCCCGGTTGGGTCTGCACGTGGCACATGACCGGAGTGCATGCGAGAGTAAGCAGCCACGGACGGGGGAGGGAGCTTCGGCGGAGGCTGCGAAGGGGGAGCCGACGAGGGAGGAGCCGAGGCCAGAGTCGGGGTTAGTGGCGAGATGAGTTGCAGTTTGGGCGGCGATTGCGGAATGCGGATTCGCGGAGGTCGGTGTTTGTGTCGTGTGGTGGTGGTGGTGGTGTTGGTGGTGAGTGTTCCGGCAGATGCTGGTTTGAGGGACCCTTTCAACCGCTGACGGAACTTGATCTTTTTCAGCGCGTGGCTTTTGTACGCGTTGTACTCGTCTTCCGAGAGTTGCCATGGTTGGAGGGAGGAGGAGGGTGCCGGACCAGTGTTGTGTGACGGACCAGTGTTATGTGACAGACCAGAAGACCGCGACCGAAAACTACCGTGAGAAGAATGGCTGCGTCGAAAGGTGTGGGGAGGGCTCTGGAACGACTGTGACGACTGTGACGGTCCGTAGTGATGGTAGGGGCCGTCGTGCTGCTGGAAAGACTGTGACAAGCCTCTGTAGTGATTGTGATTGTAGTGACCGTCGTGGCCAGGGCTCTGGCTGTACTGACTGTCGTTACTAGGACTTCTGCGAATTCCAAGCCCGCTGCCTAGACCCAAACCACTACCGTGAGAAACACTTCTGGAGAGAACAGGACCGTACTCGTCCAAGTCTCCTTCGCAGTCCTCCTCCAACGTCGAAGCAAAGGAAGGCAGAGATGGCAAGGACGGTAGTGAATCGGAGGGCGAATCGGAGGACGACTCGAAGCTGTCCAGAGATCGGAGCGATTCGTTTCTGTGCCGGATGCGTTCTCCAATAGTGTCTTCGCTGTCGTTACCCACATCTCTAAGACTGTCGTTTTTCCCGTCATTGACCTCCTTGTCAGACTTCCAGCCGGTGTAGACCTCAAAGTTCATCCGTGAGAACCTGATAGGAGCCAGCTCCGGAACCTCGGGCAGTTGAGGGACCTGTGTGTCTCCACCCTTGTCGTTATTGCTCAAGGAGATCCAGGCAGACTTGTCGTGGGTGTCCAGAGTGTGCGAATCACACAACGGCATCGGAGGGCTCTGCGGCGCCTGCTGTCGATGGAAGAATCGCATCATTGTGGGGGGGGTGGATTGGGGAGGAAGGGTTGGATGGTGAGAAGACGGTAGCAAGAGGCTATGGGATCATGTCCGTCTGGTACATGACAAACGCACCTTATCCACGGGGAGCTTCTGTTGAAGAGAGGCTTTCTTTGTCCCATTACACCGTCTGCTAACCAGCTAGCTACTGTGCTCGTACAGGACATCGTCTGTTTCAGTAGTTTGAGCATCACGCTAAGGGATAGTATGGGGGCGGTGGCTAGAACCGGTCCAAAATCGATCCAAGTGGAAAGTCCAGACTCATGGGCAATCTAGCAAGCGTCTAGACTCGTTCAAAATCACCTTCCACAACAACAAACGCTTTTTAACGGCCCCATTCCCATCCTCCCTCTCCTACTTCCATGCATCACCCCTGACATGGCTTTGACTTTGCGATCCGGATATACACTCCGTTTCAGTGCCTTCCCGCAGCGATCAAAACCTAAGCCGACGGAACCAGTCTAGAGACAAGACGTGACATATATATCCGGACAGGTCGACGAATACGATGCGATACGAGCCACGAGCTACGAATTAATTACCATCAAGTGCAAACCACAATCAACCTGTCATGTCAAGTTCTCTTGCTCTCTGTTCAAGGCAACAAAGCAACCATTCACGCAGCCTGTTGTCTCCGCAGAAAAAGAAACCAGCTGGTCAAACGGAGAACTGTGTTTCAAGGTACAATACTAATCTATAAAACTCCGATAAAATCCAAAATAAATCCCTCCCTGTGACAGCTGAACTTTTTGTCATTTTTGAGCATTTATTTACAGTCTAGTCCACGATATATCCCCCGTTATATTCTCACCTCCACCAACAATATGGGGTACAAGAATTAACATTCAACAATGTTACTACTTTCAAAATTAAAGTCCGGCCTAATTAAACTTCAAAACGTTAGGCGTAGCCGCAGACGTGCATCAAAGCTCATATTCTCAGGACGAAACATTAGTGTGTATCACCCAACAAATTTGTCCATGACGCAGCCCAAGTTCAAGGAATAAATCGGAGAAAAAAATAGGATAAATAATACGTCACGCGCTACTGCTGTCAGTCACGTGACACACCCTCACTCCTCCCCCCCCCCCTTCTTATCTCCTCCATTCTGAATTACCTTTGGCTGCATTCATCCGCATGGAGCAACCAGGGCGAACAGGACGTATGGAGCGGATTGTACCTAAGTAGCCGTATCACGCGATCCAATCGACTCACACAGCATCTCCTAGATTCCTCCATTCCTTCATTCCAGTCTGTAACACTTGTTTCGGAGTTTCTTCGCCATGTCTCGTAATATTATCACTTCCGAAATTGTCTCAAGAGACGACACCCTTACAAATCTTCTCTCCGACCCCTGAATGTTTTATTGCCTTAATTATGCCCTGGTTACAGGCCCACAGACCGTAGTGTCGTACGGTATACGAGGCTTGGGCAGAATGATGCAGTCTAGAGCTCAAGAGTCATACCTGTGTTTTTGGCTGAATTTTCCAGCTGTTTGTGTCGTTTTTAATGCACCCTCAGTTTTTCCACCACCCTCTCCAATCCTGACCTGACATATTTGTTTCTACCCCAGACACCCACAAACTCAATCAACAGGTGACGAAAACGCCAAGAAGGCCTTCATCAAGTCAAGGCTTAGTTGTATGAGGTCCCTGGACCCCTGAATGGCGTTATATTTCGTCTGGTGGTTTGTTTCTATTCTATTTTGATTTGATTTGATTTGAAGGGGATTTATGGCAACTTAATCCGAATTTTGGGCCTAAAATGATCTGCAAATTTGTAGCACGTCTGTGTAAGGACAAGACGACCGTCAAAAAAGTGTACAAGCCACATTCCATGCCTCCCATCGGCTTGTTCGTCAGCAGGGATTTATTTGAATTTGATTTGCTTTTTCCTCATCTTTTCTTATTTCGGTTGTGTGTTACAATCCAAGGTAGTGCAGGTTTTGGCGATAGAAGGATAGAACAGGTGATCATCTGTGTTCAAGGTGCTAGGGAAGGTATGGTGAGTCCCATGGTGGTATTTTCATGACTCAATTCGTAGTATGCTGTCAGTTATGGTGGCTTCTCTACACACTCATCGAGCTATTGTTCCATTGGAGACGTTACAGACATTGAGTCGTTCTACTGACGGCATCATGTGACTCCCTGAGCTCGTTTCATCAGATTGATACAAGACTCTTCTCTAAACATAGTCCCCTGCCTTCATTAACAACACGTCCTCGATATCCTCTTTACTCCCCCAACTGATAAAGTTACGGCTTCACGTGACTGTGCATATAGAAATTTTTCTTCTACACCATGCATATTTCTGGCGATAAGCACCAGGCTTTGTAAATCTCACCAAAAACAAAAAACAGCACAAAAAAAAACAGCACAAAATGTCGGCCGTCGGATCTCTGATTTTCTGCACGGACTGCGGCAACCTCATGGACACCCAGCTCAACGCCAGCAAAGATCTCGAGTGCGATCAATGTGATGCTAACTTCCCTTCAGCTAGTGAGTATTGAGAGTGGGAGGTGGTACAAGGTGGTAGAGAGATGGAAAGAGATGGAGAGAGACAGGTGAGATACCGGAAGGGTTGATTTCATATTATATGTGTGACAGCCGAAGGCTTGGCTGCTCTACAGCGACGCAGTCAACATTTTCTGTCATCGATGGGATACAACGACAATACACCGACCAAGGGCTTTATATGACACAAATGATCATACGTCAGAGCCTCTATTGTTGCGCTGTGTGGCTGCTGTTCTGGCCAAGAAACTGCCGTCACTATTGCATCTACCGAGTTCGTGTTCGTCACTGTGATCAACAGTTGTACGCAAGATAGATGTCGGCAAACTGAGTACTTCCGGATTTCTGGTTTACAAGTGTTATTTCTTGCAGGTCACGTCTGAGTCCGTCTTCATGAACACCTCAGTGTTTCGGACGGCTCTGAAATCACCAATATCGGGACCATTATCAGTCTGATTCGTGTGCAGCTTCCCCTGATCACAGATATTGATGATGATGTCGATCTGTCAAAATGCTATTACTCGCGAAACCTGACTTGTCTCGCAATATTCTGTTTATCTCTCATCAAGCTGCTCGATTTCGCTTCGCTAACACAGACACCACCAACCTCACAGTCGTGACGAAATCTGCTCCCGATGCCTTCCCCTCGGCTCTGCGGTCCAAACGGTCGGTCGTCAAGACCTCTCTGGCTGCCGGAGAGGCCGACGAGGGCGCCATCATCAAAGAAAAGTGTCCCCAGTGTGGCCACGACGAAATGCAGTACCACACTCTGCAGCTGCGGTCGGCCGATGAAGGAGCCACCGTCTTCTACACCTGCACAAAGTGTCACTACAAGTTCCGAACCAATAATTAGAGCAAGGGGTTATTTATTGTATACTATGAGACCGGCTGCGGCATGGTGGTTGCCCACGGTTTTCAACAAAAGAAAAGCATTAGCGGATACGCAAATATCATATGAACGAGTTGAGCGTAGTAAAGGGCTACTTGTAGTAGAACAGAGCTGACTAACGACTCAGCTTTCGTAATACTCTCAAATGTGTCAAGATTGTTTTTACCCTGTTAGAAACTGTTGTCATTTGCCAAGGCTCTTTTAGCGAATACGACAACACAATGTACAACGATTAATACAGTATTTACGAGGACAAAGACTTTGTTTTCGTAATCATCGAAAACTTGCAAACCGATGAGTCAGATTTTGTCTCTCGTTCCAGTGCTTCCAAACGCCTTTGTCGTGTTCTACATTTCAGAAGAGATTCCAGTGATGGGTCTAACTCTGCCATTCCAATCAGCAGAGAACACCGAGTCGAATGGTGTATTTGAGTAACGCTCATTAAACATTGTCGACGCCATGGCCTGGTTGACAACATTTTGATTCTACGTCATTTTCAGGAGATCATTGACACGTATTGGAATGCCACCAATACGTCTCCCCTGTCTCACTTCCTCAATCATCAACTTAATTACTCTGTATAAATATCGTCCCCTCAGTCTAATGAGCATACTCGACCTCGTTGGAGTTTTCGTACTCGTACATGTCCAGAGCAACAATGGCAGACTCCCGCACAACCTGGTCCTTGTCCTCGGCAAACTTCTTGAGAATGGGCAGCACATCGTCCGTGGCAATGGAGCCCAGAGCCTCGGCGGCCTCGTGTCGCACCATTCCTTCCTCCTCAGTCTTACCGAGAACCTTGATGAGAGCAGGGACGGAAGCAGGATCGCTCATCTGGCCAAAAACGTAGGCAATCTCGTGTCGGAACAGAGCAGACGAGTCGTCAAAGCCCGTAGCAAGCGCCAGAACGGCGTCCTCGGTGCCAATGTCTCGCAGACGGAACATGGCTCTGTACCGGTGGAACAGGCTCTGGCTCTTGTCCATCAGAGTCTTCTGCAGCTTCTCCACGGTGGCCTTATCGGAGCCCTCGGCCTGGTCGGTGGGGAGAGGAGGAGCAGGATCAATGGAGGTGTAGGCAGACTTCTGCAGAGTCTCGGTCTTGGCGGCCTCGGAGTTCTCCCACTTAATTCGCTCCAGAGCAAGCTCGCACGTCTCCCGGATCACCTCCAGAGGATCGTTCTCAAAGTAGTCCTGCAGCATGGCCACCGATCCCTTGTCGCCCAGAGCTCCCAGAGCCTCAGCAGCCTCGTGTCGCACCATGGCCTGCTGGTTGGTGTCGGCCAGCACGCCCTGGAGCGGCTTGACGGCATGAAAGTTCTTGGTCTGGCCCAGAACGTACGCCAGCTCGTGCTTGAGCAGCTCGGAGTCGTCCTTGAAGCCCTCGGCAATGATGTCGATGGCGCCGTTGTCGCCCTTCTCACCCATGTCCTTGAGCGAAAACAGCGCTCGGAACCGCAGTGCCAGGGCCGTCTGGCCGTCCTCGTTCAGCAGCACTTTTTTCAGCTCGGGGAGAGTCTCGGTAGACATGGTGGATGTGTTTTGTGTGGTGGTGGGGGTGGAACGATGAATTTGGGTGCCAAAAATTTATGCAGTCGGGATTCAAAAAAACCTAAACGTGAAATTTTTATCAGATGCGGCTACATAAAGCAGGGTAACATTTGTCAAAGGGAAAGTGCAATAACAGAACGAATAAAATTGTGAGAAATCGAATAACGATAGATCTGGGTTCTTGGTGTTTTTGTGGAGTCAATTGTTTGCTTTTCTAGTTAAAGCTCTCCAAATTCGACCATTGAAGGAGCTCAGACGACCAATGTTGTTTTGGCTTGTTTTTTTGTTCCTGGCCTAGACCAAAGGCTTAAGTAACATGCTTACAAAGTCTAGATCGACTTAGAGCGTTACTAATCATCAGAACTTGTGTTATGACGTTTTTATTGCCATGTGAGTCCTATTTCAGGAGGTCTCTAACGTTCAAAACGGACCCCTAAACGACTTTATGCTCAACTAATGTCTAGCCAACTCGTAACTAAATGTGAACGTCCTATTGAAGAGTCTACAAAAGAGCTGAAGAGAGCACTTAGTTCTACAGTCGTCTAATTGTTACTTTCGAAATGTTCCATACGAACGTTCTCTACTCCACTTTGTCTAGTTCATCTGCCCCTACATCAGTTAGTCTATGTACACAGCCTGAGCGATTCGGCATTTCTTCTGTTTCTGAAAAGAAGCCAACATGGGTAAAAGAGCAGCCTCCGGAATCACGGCATCTACTAATCCAATATCCATCATTTCTGTTGCTCCTCCTGAGCCCATAGCTACCACATTCCTCTTGTACCGTGAATACCTAATAATTATACAAACCATGGCCCACAACCTTCTGCATCCTAACTATCTCTCTATGTCTTCATCGTGCTCGGCTTCTTCGTCTCCAAGCTCCTCGTCATACTCTCTCTCTTGCTCGGCCATCTCTTCAGCCTCTTCCTCGTCACTTTCATCGGCGTCTCCGTCACTGTCACTCGACTCTCCGGTGTAGTTTTCGTCGTCCTCCTCGTCCTCATCGTCGTAGGCGACCGGCACCTCGTTCTCGGCCTCGTTCTGGGCCACCGCAAGAATGTTGTCGGGCTGCTGGTTCTTCATGAACGTCTTGGCCTTGAGCTTGTCGTCGAACGACTCGTTCTTGACGGCAATACGCTCAATGAACGCCGCGATCTCGCCGTAGTGGCTCTGGTCGATCAGCGAGAACTCCACCACCTCGTCGGGCGCGCTTTTCAGCACCACATTGATGTTGAACGTAAGCCGCGTGATGGTCGAGAATGAGATGGACTCAATGTCCTCCGTGTTCATGCACAGAAGTGGCTTTTTGAATCCAAAGATGACTTCGTTCTGCATGAAAAACAGATACCCCTCTCGCGCCCCCTTGTGGGCCAGAACGTGGAACTTGTCGCCGAAAATCTCAGTGTCCGGAACCGAGATGGGTAACGAGATGCCCTGGCATCCAAGCAGAATCAGATCCTTGTACATGAACTGAGTTTTGTCTTTGCCCTGGAGAAACAACGAGCCGTCGAACGCGTTTTTCGCGGGCTCCTCGGGCACAGAAAAGACCAGAGGCTGGGGAGGAGTAGTCACCTCTTGGGCAGCGCCTCCAGGCACAAAGACAATGTTGAAAAGCGGAGTTCCAGACCGATCCGGAACGGGCAAACACGCCACACACCGGAAGTCGGCCGTGTCAGTTGCAGGGTACATGTCGTCGATCGACCCGTCCTCCTTGGACGACACCCACACCCATGTTTTGCCTCGAGGATCGGCTCCAATGAAGAAGTTGAGCTTCTTGCGAATCGGCAACACCACACTCACGAGATTGATGCCGAGGAAGATCTTGAGCTTGCTGACCACGCTGTCTGACGTCGACGACGAGGCTGTGGCGTCCGTCTTGGCCTTTTTGTGTACGAGCTCCGACTGCTCCTTTCCACTGTCGTACGCCAGCTTGACTAGCGAGTCAATGATGACTTTGGCGTCGGCGTTTTCGCGGTAAAGGGATGTGATGCCAGCGGCTAGGTCCGATGGCAGCTCGAACGGTCGTGGAGGTTGGTACATGTTGTTGGAGGCGTGTTTTTGGAGAGTATGGTTCTGCCTTAATAGTGGAGTGAATGACGACAATAAAGTTGATGCATGGTGCATGTACAGTTTGCTTAAGCAACAGATTATTATTATCACTACGATATTACCATTGTATATCTACTGGTACAGCTACAGGTATAAATACAGGGACGGAGTACTCGCTCACTCCGCCGCCTCTCGTCTGTTCATTCATTATCATTTATCCTCACCGTTTATACATAACAATACTTTCCATCTATGCCCAATTATTTGCCTGCCTTCTTCTGCTTTCTAGGGGGAGTCACAGGCCGGCCACCCATGCCCGAGTAGACAAACTTCTGCTTCTTCTCAGCCGGCTTGAGAATCTGGAAAGAACACAGCAGAGACTCGTCGACAGACATCATGGCGCCAGCGTTGTCAAACTCGCCGCAATAGTTGGGCGCCGAGAAAAGCGTGACCAGATGTCGCTTGGAAAAGAACTCGTAGCCGTCCTCCACAACCTGGTGTGCTCGACAGATGAGATCCATGTCGTGTTTTTGCAGGAACCGCAGCACAACGTCGGGGCCAAAGGTGAAAGACACACCTCGGTCGTTTTCGTTCCAGCCAGTGATGTCCTTGTCGGGGTCGGACCACAGCAGATCGCACAGCAGACCCACGTCGGGGATGTCTGTGGGCCGCATGACACGACGAATCTGCTCCATGGTGTTGAGCTCGGGAGAAAGACCTCCATGCATGGCGAAAATCTTCTCGTCGATGATTGCTGCTATCGGCAGGCAGTTGAAGCAGTCGGTAAATGTCTTCCACAGCTTGATGTTGTATCGTCGCTTGCACTCGTCGTAGAAGCCGTAGATTCGGTTGATAGATGCACACTCGTGGTTTCCACGCAGAATAAAAAAGTTTTCGGGGTACTTGATCTTGTACGCCAGCAGCAGACAGATGGTCTCCAATGACTGCTTGCCTCGGTCGACGTAGTCTCCCAGGAATAAGTAGTTAGCCTCTGGTGGGAATCCACCGTATTCGAATAATCGCAGCAGATCGTAGTATTGGCCGTGGATATCTCCACAAATCTGGGTTAGAAGGGCTCAAGGGTGTTGGGGGGTGACGATTGGGCTGACTGCATATTAAACGGCGACAAACAGCAACGAACAAAAAACAGCAACGAACAACAAAACAGCAACAGCAGCAGACAACAAACAACGGAAAAGCAACAACGTCGAGACGGTGGCACGACACGGTTCAAGTGGCACACCCATTCATCAATCCATCGACACGACGACGAAATCTCGATCGGCCATTTTTCCGGTCTTCCGCTCGCCGATTTTTCCGCCTCCGAATTTCGCATGTCCGATTTTTTCGAGCGTCGTCGTCGCCTCATCGATATGCTGTGCTGTGTGTCGTGTTGATGTCCGGTGGGTGTGTGTATGTACAGGTGCCCGCAACGTATGCATGGTGCGGCGTTGTGGCGAAACTCGGTGGGCTCTTCAACGTGTCGAAATCGGAGGCGTGCGTTTTTTAAAAAACCTGCGCCTGGGAATATATATTTTTGTCGCCGTCGTTTCCATCTCGTTGCTGTTTGTTGTGTGGTGGTGTGACTGATTGGTTGCCCCGTCTCGGCAATGTTGCGTTTATCTGGGCTGTTTTGCCTCCTCCCCTTTCCCCTTCGATAAGAGAAGGCCCAACAAAAAGCCCCAAAAGCAGCACACGTCCACAAAACAAAACGCCGGTAAAAGCAGCGCGCACAATCAAGCAGATTCCGCCCGTCAAACGGCATCGGTCCTCCTCAAATTTCCCGCCTTCAAATACTCACCTTGATGGGAGCCTCGAGCTCAAGCAGAATGGGCTGCTGGATGAAAATCTCTCGGGCCTTTGTGCAAAGATATCGAATCTCGTGCTCCATCAGCTGGACCTGCTTGCCGGGGCGCGAGCCTCGGACCTCGAGCAGTCTGTCGATGATGGAGTCGAGATCAACTTCTTTCTGATCGGCCATAGTAGTAGTGGTGGTGATGTTAGGGCGTGTCGGTGGCCGTGTGGTGGGAGAGTGTTGATAAAATCTGACTGTACGATAATACGTGTGTCTTTTCCTAAACCTTGTCACGGGAGGGTAAGTTGGGGAGGGGAGGGTGTGTGTGTATGAGAGAAAGAGGGTGTGTAAATGCGTGAGATGAGATATTTGTCCGCAAGGCGGTGGGTAACGGATAGAGTCGTGGTAGCAAGTGTCTGTCGGAGACGTTCGAGTACTGTATATGTGCCCTTGCTAATTGGGGACCATCGACATATATATACACGTCGATTCCTTTTGTGTCCGTTCCACCGTTGCTCTCAATTTATCCCCACCAAATTCACATATATATATATCAAAACAATCCGCCCTTTTTGAAAATGCGGATTGGCCATTTTTGCCATCTTGCGGTTTGGCCATTTGCTCCGCCCCTACAATGAGGCTTGCCAAACAGCAGCAGCGTCTTGGCTTCCACTGCGACAATCACAATTAGCATACTTGGGCTGTCGACTTGGCCTCAAACTCCCACTGTGTGGAGGCGATTGTTTGGAGTCAAGGTCGTATACGCACCGGTTACTCTTCCATGGACTTCCACGTCTGTTTGGCAGCAACTGGACGGGCCAGAGTTGTATAAGATGGTGTGCAGACCCAGTTTATACCGGTATTGTAGCAATCATTCAGTCGTCGCGCCACCGCTCGCACCACTCTCCACTCTATTATCACCCCACCCATCCGCTCCACATGTCAGGCGTAATGTGAGCCTGTACGGTAGCCTTCCATTGTGAGGTTATCGGGCAAGCCAAAGTCACATGAAGGGTGCACGCGACAGAGATGGAGCGAAGAAGGTGAGTGGGCGACTAAGTAAGGAGTTTCAACGGCCGTCTTGTGATGGCTTCAACAGCTGTCTGATGACAGAACCATTCAGCTGAAAATCGACCGGCAGAACAGCTATTGAACAGTTCTGCAGCCTCAGTGGGTGACTTCAAAATCGGATTCAAAATCGGGTCCGATTGACGCCATGTCGAGAGCTCAATGTTCAGTCTGTCCTAGACATCACGTGCCCTCATTCTACGATCGTTGCTGTTTGGTTACCCGCATCAAATCCGTCTCATCGATCGCCTCGCTTGCGTTTACCACGTCGGTTATTCTGAGACACCGGAATGTGGAGGAGCTGCGAAGAGAGTCTGGTGCAGGTCGAGGCGGTGCAGTGACCAACGAATCCACGCTTGTTGTAAGAGAAGAGTGACTGTCGATTGATTTTTGTGGCTCAATTGGGGCTGCAATGAGGTCTTTACAAATGTACTGTACGTATATAGACGCGTCTTAACCAGATGTCGGTGACCCCGGAAGGCTGTGTCCGACGACAACCATTGTCAAGCCTCAAGTAAAATGTCAACTACGATGAGTTTCCTAAAATTACCTATTCTGACAAACCCCGACACCTTCCTAAGATATTTCCGAGATTTCTCTTCATAGTAGTGAGCATTCAAATTTGGTCAAACATTCGTCGAGCCTCTAACATTTCTGCAACACCGAAAATGCCCTCCTAGATGGTTTTAATTTTCAACTAAAGTCAACAAAACATTAACTACGAGCATATTCAAGTCCAGACCACATCCGGGAGTCTAGCCATTGATCGGCTGCTTGGTAAAAGGAGGTATGGCAGTGATACATCTCTTTCAGTACTCGTACCGGTACCTTTATTGCTACAACTATTTCGTTGGTCTGATGCGTTGTGCTCTGTTGTCCATGTTCTCGACCCTGCCCCCAAAATAGCCCAAACAACAAAACGGCACAGGGTCCAAAAGTGGCAATGTACATATCGTACAGTAGTTTAGTAGCTTGCTAATTATCCAGAACAGTTCTAATTGTAGCGAGTGTAGAAGGATGGCGGAATTCCGTCTTTAACCATTCTTGAATTGGTGAACACACATATATATATATATATACCACGACCGCCCTCTACCTCTCCTTCGCCTCTCTTTACCCTGCTGTCTCCAAACAAAGTTGACGCGTGTTTCAGCGTGTGCATCGCAGCGCCTGGTCTAGTACCTCTTCTAACTATTACCGTTAACAGAGACGATTACGTTTTTAAAACAACTCAAAGGTAGAGACACTTCCACGACACACCCACACTACGACTATACACCTTACAACCGCTGAAAACACAGAATGAACATCCCTCGATTCATGCCAGGCCACGTGCTACACACGTCCGAAGATATTCCCCAGAGCGAGTCGCCCCTGGCCGGAAGACGAACCCGGCCAGTCTCAGAGGCCTTCTCTTCGTCCTACAGACACTCGGACCTCGGAGGATACCCTCCTTTTGGGCTGGGCGGCTCGGCGTCGCAGGGAATGGGGTCTCTGAGCGCCGGCATGGGCAATTTGAGTCTCGGAGGACCGTCGCCGGGTCTGCAGCAGTTTGGAGGAGGAGGACCGGGGCTGGCCAACTCAGCAACCGTGGACAGCGAAAAATGGCTGCAGGACCTGGAGCTGTACAACGCCATTCTGGAGGAAATGGCGTCCGTGTCGCTGGACAAGGACTTCAAGGACGAGCTGAGCTCCATTGAGCAGTGGTTTGGCGTTCTGTCGGACGGAGAACGGACGGCGGCGCTCTACGCCCTGCTGCAACAGACCAACCCCGTTCAGATTCGGTTTTTCATCACCGTGCTGCAAAAGTTTGGCAACATGGACTTTGACGCCTCTCCGGTCGGCAACTCGTTTGAAAACGGAGTGCAGGGACAACAGCAACAACAGCAACAACAGCAACAACAGCAGACCTCGGCCCAACCTTCACCTATGGGCCAAGGCGCTATGGGACAAGCCATGGCCGGAGGACTGGGAGGAGGAGGACTAGGAGGACTCCACACCACCCACCAAAACACACACTCCAACCTCAACCCCAACGCCCACAACCCCATCTACGCTCCTGTCGGCACCTTCCCCACCACGCCGTCCCATAAACACACGTCTTCGTTGTCCACCGAGCCCATTGGCTCACGAAGATCCATGATTGCCACCCCCGAACACGACCTCAACGCCCAGATTGCAAACACGACCGCCATGAAACTCGCGGCTCTCAGTACCGTGTCCAATCGAGCGTCCCTCGACGACAGAACCAAGCGAAGCTCGTTCCACCAACACACAAACTCGCAGGAATCGACCCCCACCAAGCCAGGCACTCCCGGGGGCTCTCCTGCTCCAGGATCCCACTCCCTGGCTACGCCCATGAAAGGTCACCACCAGACTCCGTCCACCTCTTCGATTACACAACTGTCGGTAGGAGGAGCATCTTCAGGCTCTCCGGCCACGGATATCAAGCTGCTACGGGACGTGAGTGCATGGCTGAGAGCGCTGAGACTACACAAGTACACGGAATGTTTCAAGGACATGGAGTGGCAGGATATCGTGCAATTGGATGACGCACAGCTGGAGGAGAAGGGAGTCAATGCGCTGGGAGCAAGAAGAAAGATGCTTAAGGTGTTTGAGCAGGTGAGAGATGCACAGAAGGATGGTACGTTGAGTGTTTGAGGAGCCGTGCGGTAAGAGTGCGTATCACGACGACAGCTCGGCAACGAGGATACGTGACAGCACGGACGCGATGACACGTGACATAGCATGTGGCAACACTGGCCATCTTGCTGATGTACAGCACCCATCATGGTGTATGCGCCACGACAGCGCTGCTGATGAAAGGCATAAGCTGAGGGTAGACTCTCACACATTTACGATCAGGTACCAGCAGACCTGGTGAGTTTTGCCTGTATCAACAGCGCAATTGAAAATTAGCCAGTTAAAGTAATGTCTTATGATAGTTGGAGGTAGGGTGTGAGGTGGTGGAACAGCGTGATTGAATGTGATGGAGAGTGTGGTAGACAGTATATTTGAGTACAAGAGTTGATTAGATCCCGATATAACTCGACAGTTACCGCTAAGAGACATCAATAGTCGCATTACATCATTTTCTCACTCCATGGCGACCTTCTGTAATTGTACTTGTACAAGTACCGGTAGCTTTACTGACACTTGACACCCAACTTGTTTCGTCATCCTTCATTCTGAAATCTACAGGACGACGGTTCCGTGGAAATCGCTTTATTAAAACGAGCAGATCCAAACTCGAATGTATCTTCAAATGTACGAACCTATGACGGCCTTGTATGTACACTTGTACAGTATTTCTCGACTGTCTCTCCTAACAGTTCACTCAACACTCAGCAGAAACCCTCAAACATCTTGGCAGATCTAGCCCAGGTCTACCACTACTGTTCGTTTTCCGCTCCGCTTTCTTCTCCACTTTTCTCGCCTTCAAAAACCCCTGTTGGAAAGACACCCAAGACCTTCCTAAACCAGCCAAGACTCCGAGATTCCCCCCATGGGCCAACAGACAATATATTACCTTGCACCAGTACCAGTTCTGCGCCGTGATAATAACGAAGCGATAATAAATGACAGTTAGTACACACGTCATATTTTTTCCGGCATTTAATACATTCCGGTTCCGGTCTAGTCTAGTTCACTGGCGGACCGCTAAGCTTACTAACGTACCTTTTCCGTGAAGTAATCAGCCGAGCACGTGACCTTCTCTATCGCCCTAATCCGTACTAATCCGCACAGCTATCATACACATTGTTCTATTGCAGAGCGGAAAACTCACATAGAGCCTATAGTTGGAGTTTATGATTAGTCATGGTTACGGCAAAGTACGAGTAAAAGGACGTCAATTTCGAGTACAAACATCTACTCAGAGACTACAGCATATCTACTCAAGACATTCGCCCATGCCACACCGTTCTATACTCTATCACTCTATAATACATACTATACAAGTCTGCTTTCCCACTCCGCCTTGTTCTCCTGCAACGTCTTGAAAGCGTACCCAAACTCGGGAAAGGCGTCCGACAGCTGCTGGAAGAGCGGATATGCAAAAATATTGAGAAACGACACCTGCGACTGCGCCAGGTTGGCAGACTTGCCGCAGTTGGGCGGCAGCGTCTGCACGTTGCAGTCCGTCTCCACGTCCTTGACCTCGGAAAACTCGCACTGCAGCACCCGGCCCCACTGCTCGGCCAGATCCAGTCGCCGCGTCACGTTGCTCACGTCCGCGCACTTCATGATCATGCTGCCCACCAGCTGCCGGTCGGCGGGCGACAGCATGCCCCGCTCCTCGT
This sequence comes from Yarrowia deformans, assembly GCA_900519085.1. Classification (NCBI taxonomy): domain Eukaryota; kingdom Fungi; phylum Ascomycota; class Dipodascomycetes; order Dipodascales; genus Yarrowia; species Yarrowia deformans. The sequence goes on along the minus strand of ULGY01000021.1, from coordinate 152,495 downwards.
TGCACTTGCCCTTGCCCTTGGATCGGCACCGGGCGCTCAGCTCGGTCCACCGGTCGACATAGTTGAAATGCTGCGCCATGTCCGTGGCCAGTACGGACTCCACAATGAGTTTCTTAAGATGCGGCTCCTGGGTCGCCGGCCAAAAGATGTTGAGCACCCGGTTCAGCACGCACGCGTGGTACGACTCCAACACGGACTTGTCGTTGAACACCTGCGCCATGGGCGACCGCGAGCTCACCAGAAACGCGTTGGTGACCCCAGGGTGGCTAATGTCGTGGCCAATGGCCGCAATGAGCACCACCAGCGACTCTGCGGGCGTGAAGACCGCGGGACCAATGGGCTCGATCATCGAGCAGTTGGGGGCCCGCTTGAAGGGAGGCGGAGGCAGACATCCCAGACGAATGAGAAACTGAAAGGTTGCCTGCATCACGTCAATGGCGTGGCGGAAGTTGTGGTACGGGTTTTCGTGGTGGTATGCGTCCCGCATCATGATGAGAAACCGCACTAGCTCGGGCTCCTCCAGCCGGTAAGGCTCCAGTCCCGGCAGCGACAGAATGTACTGGAACATGACGAGTGCCATGATGACCAGCTCGTCGTAGCTCAGCTGGAACGGGTCGTAGTCCCAGTCGGCAATGCGTTCTCGGGCGGCCTCGAGATCGGCTTCGGAGTAGGCAAAGCCGTGGTCAAACTGAAGCAGCAGCTGCAGGTCGTTTCTGCCGTCAATGACGAGATGCCGCAGCAGGTTTTGCCGTCGCTTGTTGTCGGACAGGCCCACCCGTAGCTTGATGCGGTCCACGTGATGCGACATGGTCTGCAGGAAGACGGACTTTTCCTGCACGGTGGCCTCGATGATTTCCGGCTTGAGCGGGTTGGGGCCCACAAAGTCCACGCCCGACGAGTACAGCTGCACGTCGCACACGGCGCCGTCTCGAGAAATGGCCACGATGGAAATGGGCAGATGGTGGAAGTAAATGTAAATCTGTGAGATGATGGAGCGGGCAGACACCGGTGGCTTGTGGCTGTGGCTGTTGTGGTGGTGGTTGTGATTAGTGTGGCCGTTTTCCAGCAACGGAGACGACTCGTCGTGGTTAGTGTAGTACTGGGTCACGTCGATGGCGATGAGCAGCGACGGCGTTTTGCGCTCGGGGTTGTTGGTGCTGGCAATGATGTCAAACACATGCTTGGGCGAGTCGGTGAGCACCACCTCGTTGGCGAAGTCCTCCAGCACGCGCAGGTTTTGCTCGTGGAGGTCCTGCGAGATGGGTTTAGCGACGTGCGACGTTTCTGACCACGTCTCGCTCCCGCTGACTCCGTTGCTGTTGCTGTTGTTGTTTTCGTAGATGCTGCCCTGGTTGTTGCCGGTTCCAACCGGTACGAATCGTGACCTGGAGGCTGTGGAGTTCGAGGTGCTTTTCGAGATGCTGTTGGTGACCTTGTCTCCGTCTGTGTCGCTATTCCTACTCTGCTGCCACGAAAACCCGTTTGGTCGACCTCGACACAGCACGTTGTCTGGCCCCAAACCGGGATCCAGGTAGATGGCTCCGTCGTATTTCATGGCCATGGTGTGTGTGTGTGTGTGTGTGTGTGTGTGTGTGCAAGAGGGTCTGTGTCGCTATGTCGCTGTTGTGTGTAGCTGTCTGTGTCGCTGTGTCGCTGTTGTGTGTGGCTGGAAGTGGAAATGTCGTGTGCAAAAATCCCCACTGATGGTGTCAAACTGCTGAGAGAGTATGTTTGTGTATCCCCACTATCCAGTAAATTCTCTCGAGTCGTTAGCTATCGGTTTTTGGAGAGTGCAAAAATGTTTTCAGGACAAGTGTAGTAAACAAGTTTCAACCCACACGGTCGGATTCCGTCTGGCGGTAGCCTGAGTTTTGTCTTTTTGCAATTTTGTGAAAAAAGTGTGACAAGGTCCAACGTTCCAGAGAACAGACGATAAAATGCAGATAACGTTGCAAAGAGGCGGCGTTGTCTTCTTTTGGTTCACACGGATTTTTACGTCGACAGACAAGGGAAGACGTTAAACGCTAAATAGACTACCAAGCCTTTGGTATGACGTGTACGCTGGTTTCCGAGGAGGGGAAGAAACGGAGTCCAACGGGCAGAAACGGGTGAGGAGGGGAGCAAGGAATATACGGAGTTAGGTATGCTTGCTTTGTGTTCGTCACGCCACTCCCTACTACAACATCCAGGTCCTATACAGGTACCCGCACCTCACTCAACCCATCATCCACCCCTGTTCTGCACATTGCACCCTTCCACTCCTCGCTTGCCAAATAAAAAGTTTGGTTCATTATATGCACACTAACCTCATCATGTGCCACCTTCCAAATATGTCTCACCCAACAACCGTTGGCTTGGCTGTCTTTTGCCTTTCCGTCAAACCCCGGCCTTTGCACTAATTGCTGTACGAGCTCCGGTAGTCGGTGCGGAAATTGTACCAAGTAGAGAATACGAACGCTTAAGCGGGTGGGCTGATGGCGGTTGTGGTAATACTACCGTCCTGCCTCGCTGCCGTAAGACCACCACCAACCGTCGACGAACACCGTTCACTATCGCTCACCTCAAATCCTATACCGTCTAATGTTTACCCACACTGCTCTTCCACGGCTGTTTCATTGCGTCCAGGCATGAAAGGCGCGTTCCAGGTCCGTGTCACTGAGCTACCAGGCACGAGAAGCAGTGAACCAACAACCACCACTCAAACAATCACTCAATCCGCACCCATTGTTCAGGTGCAAATTTTTACTGCACATTCCCACCCTTGCTATACCCCTCATGCCAACAACCAAAAAAAATAACAACTGACACATCGTTCACATAAAAGGCCGTTGTTTTTTTCCCATCTCATAGATTGCGTGCCAAGCCGGAAAAAGAACCACCCTCATAACCCTAATTGCAGATATCCAACGCGCCATTTAATGCTCGGATCAAATAAGTACACGATGCGACAGAAACTGCGAGGAAGCTGGAAACCATCAAACGGGCCGAAAAAGCAACCAAAAAAGGAATCTTTCCGGCGGATAATCGCCGGCACGCGGCGCACAACCGTGTATAGATTGTTTCACGCAACCGTACCCACTGAAACAATCGTGTTAGTACAAGTATGCCCCTCCTCACAGCCTTCTCCACTATCAATAATGAATAATAGGCTTTTGTCGGTAACTGCCGCCGCCGGAAACACAGACCCGTGCAATTTCGATTAGAACATATGTAACGTGCAAATGTTTCAATATTTGAGACCCACCCGGAGCGAGCTCACGTGACCAGACGGGTGGATGGTGTCATTACGAGTGTGTGCGTACGAGTACACACAAGAGTGGTGTATGTACAATACCGAGGTCTAACCAAGGCACTGGACCAGTTGTCTACTTGTAACTACGCAATAGACGTCTTTGCGCGTCTTGGCACGCTTTCCAGACCAATGTACATCTATAACTATACATACAGTCCAGATCACACCGCCATATATTGGCATTAATTAGCAGCACGATATGTCCAATTTTTCCGGGCCGGCGTGACCTCGGCACTCCCCCGAGTCCTTGCCGGAAACACATTCACAGCAAAGCGCGGAATAAGGTTGTGGAACAAGGAAGAAGCAAAAGGCGTGCATGCCAGACGCAGCAGCACCAGTGCCAAAGTGCAAAAGCGCAAAAATAAGCCCAGAAACGGCGAGCGACGAAAAGAAGAAGAAAAAAGTTGCATGCATCCGTATCCAACGGTCGCTTGGTTCCAACGGCTTTTTTCTTTTGAAGGGTTTTGCCGCTCCAAGCTGCAGGAGCCAGGGGCCACTGGCGCCTTACCATCGGTTGGAGCCTAGCAGCCACGTGCCCGACGAAAACTGAGGCGACGTGGTAGGAGAGCCCTCAGGCGAGTCGCTAGGAGGCGTAGAAGGAGTCGCGGTCGACAGAGTGTCAGTAGTAGTAGTAGCACTAGCACCAACACTGTCAATAGCCGACGGCCCCACCAAGCCACGTTGTCTGCCGCTACCGCTCTCGACGTCAAGCATTGCAGGGACGGAAGCCGAAGGAGTCAACTGCGAGACGCCACTAGTCCGAGCGGCTGCTGCAGCAGAGGAGGCTGTGGACGCGGCCATGCTTGAGGAGTCTCCGTTAGTTGTTGCTCCTTCTGAAGTAGCGCCGCTAGAGCCAACAACTACCCCTTCGGGAACGGTGCCCGTAGCCGCGGCTCCAGAGGGTCGCAAAAGAGAAGAGGCTCTGGAGGTGCGGGTGGAAGGAGGAGCCGAGCCCAAAAACGTGGTGTTGAGCATGAACATGGCCGGCGACGACGTGCGACGCTTCATGGACATGTCGCTTCCTGGAGGCGCCAAGCCATCGACATTGGACATGCCAGGAACACCGCCAGAGCCGTTGTGGGCTGCACCTGTCGCGCCGGCTGCAACGTTCAGGAGGTCCAGCTGCCAAGAACCAATGCTAAATTTCTCCTCCACCTGATCGGGGCCCAGCCAGGCCCAGTTGGTGATGGAGGAGGCACGTGACCGGGACCCGGAGGCCGAGTCCTTGGACGACGCGTTGTTGCCTGCGCCGGCAAACGAGCCGGCCTCGTCAGCCTCCTCGTCACGTGAAACTAAAGAGATGCTGCCGAGCCGAATCTCGCTGAGCACGGGCTCGCCGCAGAAATGCGTCAGCAGAGAAGACACTCCTGCTCCGTGGGTGACGATGATGAGCGTCTCAATCTTGCGGTTGTGTTTGGAATAGAAGCCGTTGAGGCGTTTCAAGTAGTGCTCGAACCGCAGATGCATTTCCGACCAGAACTCGCGCATGGAGCCCGAGTCGCCCAGACACGTGATGTTCCATCCGTTTTCCACCAGCCGCAGTTTACTCTGGCGTTGAAGAGCAGAAACAGCCTGGTTGGCCAGGTCGGCATGGTTGTCGTCGGGAGGGGGCCCCGAGGCCGAAAAGTAGTCGGGAGTCATCCATTCTCCAAGAGCAGCGTCCATGCGGATCTTGGGGTTGCATCCAATCAACTCCTCGGCAATATGAGCCGCGGTTTGGACACATCGTAGAAACGGCGACGTGTGGACCATGACCCGTCTGGGCTGCTGATGCATTAACGAGCGGATGTAACGGCCAGCCTCTGTGGCCTGCGAATGGCCGAGATCAGCCAATGGAGGGTTGTAGCCATACTCTGCGGTTTCGGCCCAATTGCTTTGGACCGTGTCCTGCCGAGTAGTATGTCGTACAATAAAGATTTGTTTGACCATGGTTGTGGGGTGGTTGGTGGGGAGGACGGTCGATGACGGCTTTGTGGGGCGTCTGTCGAATGCTCACGAGTGCTGATCTATCCCGTCTAACCTCTTATGACGTGGTGATAAGTGAGACTAAACTGACGATAAAGTGTTGTGCTTATGCATCTTGCAGCGGACATGTACGTTGAGGGGTAGGTACTCGTAGTCAGTGGCGAAATGAGGGGTTGTGGAATTACGGTATTGGCTGATTAAGCGGGTTCGTAGATAATCTGCGTTTCTGTTCACTAACTGCTGACTCATCTGTGCGCTGAGTAACATTCGTTCTTGTCTCTCTCACGTGCGGCTTAGCATGAGAGTGGGTTTAGTTCATAGGAGATGCTGCGAAGGAGCTACTTGTATTGTGTTGAGAGATCTGACGAAGCTGTGTCCTGAGGAACGACATACGGAAGTGAGGACAATACTTCTTCTCCATCACGTGTTTGTGTCATTTTACTGTGGCCAGCTTGTGTAGTCAGCTTTGTGTGTTCTCTGCCGGTAGTATACCGGTGCACTCATATTATGAGTAACTCAGATTACTCTCAACATGTACAGCTGTAAGCTTCTCCACGTTCCTATAATGATTACTAACCAGATGATCTGTAAGCAACGATCACGACAGACGTCCGACCCTTTCCACCCTTGGATCCTACAGATCGAGCACCACCCGGCTGCTTTTCCTATTGTTAGTTTTTGCGTTTGTTTTTTTTTTATAATTCCAAAAGTAGGGTCCGATCTTCAAGTGCAACACAGGAGCCACATGCAGATCAGGGTCGCCGTTGGATGGGCTGACATCTGATGCGGGGCCGTATCCGTATCCAGTAGTCATTCAGCAAAAAGATTTGCGGCGTTTGCGTCCTCGACAGCCCTACATTTGATTTTTGCCCTGTTTTTTTCCAAACCGTGACGATCCCAGTAGATCGGCCAACTAAATGGGAGATAAACTCAAGTATTCAAACGTTGAGCTTAACTGGGGCAGGGCCAATCTTGGAAGAATTCTCGCACGAGCAGGATTGTCGCAAGTGAGGGATTATCCGGGTAGATGTGATTCCTAGAAATTCTGAATTTTTTGGCTATTTTACTTGTGGCCGCAAATCTTTCATTTGCGTCATTGAGTGGGTCTTTCCATTGCAGTTTTACGATCGTGTTATGCATCCCATTTCAACGGGATATAGCAATTGATAGGAACGCGATTTTGGCGGTTAAAAAATCGAAGAAGAAAAGGACTGCTCAATAAAACAGTTGTCTGCCCTCGTCGCACATGTGCAGATGAGAATTCCAATCTTTTATTGACATCGAATGTGAGCATCGTACAAATCGGTTCATTCACATGTTGCCGGCTTTTGAAAACATTTCGGCTAAACGATCGACGGTCTTAAGTCTCGTTGTTCGTCGTTGGCTCGATCTAAAAGTTTCAGAAGACAATGGGCGGGCGGGAACAAGTATGTTCTTTTTCACACAAGGATCCACTGCCGTGATTGAATATACAGTAGCTGGTTTGTCCATAGGGTTAGCAACACAAGACCTGTTTGAGACACTTGATCGTGTGCGGAATACATCGATTCAGCAGATGTGAACGTTTGTGAGCATGTAAAAGGGGCGAGTAAAGGTGCGAGTAAAGGTACAGACTGTATTAGTAATCGCCGTTTCGACATCCATGCAAAGAAGCGTAGTGTTGCGGTGCGAGGTAGGAGAACAGCTGGCACGCAGTATCACACTCCAAATACAAGTGCTAACAGTAGCTGGAGTTGATAGTACCACAGCTATGACGTAAGCCGCTACATAATATGTAGTACAGCCGTCACTTGATCAATAGTTTGCCTTGCAACAGCACATACCACCCTAGCAAGGAAACTAACAAACAGTGTGCTAAGCAGGAACTAACGTATCCCCGGATAAGTGCTATCTATTAGCTAGTGGGCTGGTTTCTGGGCAACAGATTATTGCTTTTTCGGGGTTCACCCTCACAAGCAGAGGAGTTGTGGAATGTGGGGTTGGAAATGAAAGGTGTAGGTGGGGGGAGACAAAGGCGAGAACCAGGATTCTTGCCTGACAAGCGAAAGAATAATGGAGAGGGTCGGGCACAAAGACGGTGTTTCCCAACCTGCCTTCAGCAATACACGTTTAGCTGATTCTCAATACCACTGTGTTTTATCGGAGGGTCGGTGTTTAAGCCTTTGCCGACCAACAGTGACGTCACTTTAGTACCACTCATATTGGGCGGTTGTAGGGCTGCTATGAGATAGGCGAAAAATTCGCTAGAGAGCTACAGACCTGGTCGTTTGATTCCCTTTGTTTTCCGATAGAAACCATTATTAGTATCCAGGCGCTCTGGGATTTTCATATTCTGTCTCCATTATTTTAGCCTCCGCCTCGACTCAGCCTCGTCAACTTTACCCCACAATCGAATGAAACCGGCACTAAAAAGACAGCAACTCTAGGGGTGCTATAACTCGGTAGATTAACGTGCACAATGAGACGCTAGCTATAGGTAACGTTTGTAGATTTGCCACAAGAGCTTTTTGGCGAGTTGGGCGAGTTTGGTGGTGGGACAAGAGGGGGAAGGTGATACCAGTTGCTAACACCAGTACAGTGATAAAACACAGACAGACAAACATCCACCAGAGATATGGTATTATTACACATCCATTTCCCCCCTCATACCCCACATTGATTTCAGTCTTCTTTGTCTATCTCTCTTTCTTGCTCCAAAGGGAAATTGAATAAATGAATCGTTTGCCACAAGAAGAGCCAAGATGACGCAAGGGGTGCCAAGTGATGAGGGTGAATAATTGTGGCAGCAGTAACCAGATGCAATAATTTAATTCAGGTGAGAACCAGAATAGTGAAGGTTGCAGACGACTGAACAGGCTGGCTCTGACTTTGTAGCCTCTGAGAAGGGCGTTTGCAAATGGCACCTTGAAGAAAGACCAGTGTTGCATCGTCAAAATGAGATTTCATCAGAGGGTCTTAATTGGCATCCACAGATACTACAAGTAGTACATCCAGCTACAAGTATGTACACCTCCCACATCTTCAAATAAATCTACAAAAACCTCTACATCCACATCCACAGCATCGCTATGGATACGTCCCGCTCTACTCTATGTGCGCCACTGATTTCCGCAACTTGTACATTCTCTATATATCCAGCAATAAATAATCTCGAGAGACTGGTGTCAGTCCAAACGAGCCCAGCTCATCTAGTGAGCCCCGAAAATGTTGAACTTGACAAAGTCCTCCCAATGCAGCGACTCCTTCTTGGCCCGCTCCAGCACCTGGGTGGAAGGCATGTTGACCTGGGCCAGAGTCGCCACCGAGGGTGGCAGGGGGTATCCCGCAGTCTGGAACTGGGGCGACACGGGGGCAGTAGTAGGCTTGTCCATTGTGTGTGTGTGTAGGAGAGTGTTTGTGTGTGTCTGTGTGTGTTTGTGTCTGTGGTTTTAGCTGAGAATTGGTCTGTCTCTGTTGCTGCGATTTCGTCTGTTCGTTTATGTGCTTTTCCGTACTTTCCGCGCTGTAGTTCTTGTGTGTCTGATGTTCTTCAACTTCAGCAAGGCCCCTTATATATCTATCTGGTACCAACACTCTCTTCTAGCCCAGGTGTGTGACAAACAAAAGAGACATAATGCTAATGGGATATGGATGGCGAATAAGGTTGTGGGGTTGTGCATTTAGAGTTGCCAGTGTAAGAACAATCAGACAGATAATACCCACCTGGAGCTGCTCCGATAAGCCGGAAAACCAGAAGCAGAGCCATCAAATATTTTTCCACAGTCAATTACCCAGTTTCCCCCTTTATCAGGGCCCAAAACCGCGACTTTTGACTCGCAGTCTCGCCTCCCACGGATTAATGTTGCATGCAAGTGTACCCTGAACAGCCACGTCCCATATGCAAGTGCAGTGTGGCATGTGTGCTGCTACTATTGGCTGATCTGGGGTAGATAGTAGAGGAGGGGAATTGTGCGGCAGGGTAACAATGCAGTGAGGTGACGTGAGACGACTAGTCATGTGACCGTTTAGACATGGCAACTTTTGCCCCACCTTGAGATACGAGTGGTGGTAACGGTAGTCGTGTTTTTCCCCCCCAGTTCACCTTCACCTGTACTAACAAGTCCAAAAAAATCTACTGTACCGTTCATGCCATGGAAAATAGCTCTCCAATATTGCACTCAAGCTCAGACCCGCAACCAATATTGAAACATGGAAAGACGGCTTCGTATTCTAAGCGAAACGTTGAGTGTATGGCGAGTTGCCATGGTGACATGTCGAGTGCTCCAGAATACAAATGATAGCAATTGATGGCCATGATTAACGCTGGTAACAATTACCACGCCACTGTCCATGATTGTACAGGCACCACCACAGCTCACTTCCCCTCTTTTGCCCTTCCCTTCTTCCCCTTTTCTCTCGTCACGTGACGTGCACAACCCCAACGATTGATTGGTGGTTGGGGCCCGTCGCTGAAAATTATTCGTTTCTTTTGCCATCCCATGTCAACCATAATATTGGGTCGTTGACAGCACCCACAATTTACCGCTCGGTTCAGCACCTACGGTAAAAGTTCACCAAATCGACGACTGGAAAATCCTTAAAAATCCCCAAATAACTCACTCCGCTGAACCTCCCTGAAAATGACACCACCCAATCCGTGCTTGTGTCACGCGGCGAAAGGACGCTCATTCCTTTCTTTGCATGATATCGGCTGCTCCTGCCCCTAATATGGACAATCGGAGCCCTCCCATGCGCTTTATACGTCTAATGACGCAACCTTTGTACAACCTGTAGCTCCACACTGTAAACAGAGAACTTTGCTGGTCAAGTAAAGAGAGCAGCGTACTTGGCAGAATACTCCACTTTCCATGCTGGCCAAACTTTCCAGCCACCAATTGGCAAATTTGGGCAAAATGACTCCTCCCTGCCAAAACACACTTTTTACGCTACTCAATAAAGTTGCATAGTGTCCCAGAAAATTGGCTGCTTGCTAAGGTCAGAATATTAGCTGGCTAGTTAGTGGTCAGCCGTATCGTAAGTGTTAGAGACGAGAAGGAGAAGTGTTTCCAGGGACTCGTAATTCCCACGAACGCACAAAAACTCACCCACGTTCCTCACCCACGTTCCTCACCCACGTTTCCCACCACATGCCTCCCCCTAACCCTCCCAAACTCCACTCTGGTCAACTCGCATACAGTTGCATCACACACGATATTCCCGTCTTACCCGCCGTTTAGGTTTAGATGGTCTTCTCCACACATTTGCTGCTTCTTCAACATCAGCCAGAAAACCGAGAGACGAAAACCGCACGCTTGCACGAAACATGACTCTCGCCAGCAGCATCGGCTCCGTCATCAACGGCGTCAGCAACACCGAAGTGTCGTGGCTCAGTCGCGGCAAAGTCCCGGCCTTGAACAGCAAAAGTGAGTATCGTCGTTTGGAGATCGGACGAACGATAGAGGTGACAGTGGTGGGTTTGTGTGGTGGATGTGCGACATGAACCGTCTGTTGACGTGAACCGTGTGGGGACTCTTGTCAGAGGTCGAATTTGTCTGCTGTGTGCCCTTTTTTGCACTCCCTTCAGGTCACCCACCATCTGTCGACGGCCTATCTCTGGGCCTAGTAGACGATGCTGATTTATCTCTTAGGTGGGGGTACACAATGTGACACCAACGAGAGATACCTGTAAGGGTAGAGCACAAAGAGACCAATCTCAAGACCCCCCCTCCACACAACACTGTCTAAGACACACCGTCAGAATCCTACCGCATGACATAATACTTGGGTCACCTGATAAAAGCCATGGCTATACGGTCCACATGAGATTAGCTAGTCGGTATTAAGAAACATGCGACTTGCCGATATCACTAGGACGGACCAGTTTTGGCGGTAAAGCCGGTGTCCCGATCGATGGCCGGGTTTGTGCGAGCTGTGCTTTTTGCACTTCTATTTTTGTGGGGAAAAAAAAGCCGCACAGATTCGCTCATTCGTTGGTCGTGGTACCGACGATGATAAGGCTAGAGATAGCACTTGTCGACGATGGGACTGGCAATACGACTGTTGTTGTTGGCGGTGACACAACTGTTGGCTGTGGTGTTGCTGACTCAACTGTTGTTGCTGTCGCTACCATCGCGGATGTCCGTATCCGTCGCTGCCGTCGTCTATGTCCCCCGTCACCATCGTCCTTGTCATATGACTGTCATTACCTCCACCGCTAAGGTCGTTGCCCACTTGAGACCTACGACCTCTCGTTCCCGTGCTAACCCAGGATCCCGAGCGCGATCTTCTTCCACCTCCTCCGTCCAAAACCAGCCGTCAAAACTCTCGCTTGGACTCCAACACGTCAAAGAGGAGGCCGACTCTCTGTCCAGTTCACGGGCCACGTCGCCAGGAACCACTCCCACCAATGTTGCATCTTCCGGCTCCTTTGCATCCAAGTCGTCTTTGCCCTCGTCATCGTCTTCCAACGACCTCTCCAACACCCGGTCTCTGGACCCCTACGTCAAGAGCTCCCCCAGCAGCCCCAGTCTGTCTCGCTCGCGCACAATCTCCGCGCCCGAGTTCAAGTCTGAGCGGGAGAAACTCAACAAGGAGCAGTCGCCAGGCTTCAAAAAGTCGTGGCTCAACTCGTTCAGCAAGTGGAGATCTGGAAAGGAGGAGAAAGTCAAGGACGGCAGCGGTAAGGAGGCGCCGACCTCGTCGTCGCTAGGAAAGAGCCCCACGGCCACCCCGTTCTCGAAGCCGACGCAAGCACAACCCATCGCATCCTCTAAACAGCAGCAACAACAGGCGGCGTCCTCTGCTCTCTCGGGTAAAGCGGCTCCCACGACACAAACAACCACAACGACGATTCCGGAAATCGCCACTCCCGTGGTAGCCACGTCGGATAGTGCCTCCATTCACGCTTCCAATACAGCCCCCATCTCTGCATCCAACTTGCCCACGTCTCCGCCTAGAACGGCGTCTCCGCGGATCAACGTCGAGGCCGTGGCCATTCCGGAAAAGCCTTTCCCGCCCGTCAACACTACAGCAGCAGCAGCCTCACCGGCCGTGGCGTCTTCCATCGCGTCATCCACATCCACAGACGTGGGGTCGCCCAAGGGGTTCCTTCTCAACACTCTGCGACGGTTTTCAAAGTCGCAGCCCTCCACTGGCGGGCCCCCTGCATGTTCCACGTCCCGGGTGCTCAACAAGAACAGCAGCCGGCCCAACTGTGGCGTCACCGGCCTGGAGGGAGTGTCGTCGCGTCGCGTCTCGTTTGATATCAACACGTACCATTCGGACCCGCCTCAGCAGATTCCTGCTCGCAAGCCCAAGAAGGGAAATGTGGAGGTTGGGGCAGACGGACTGTTGCGCAAGAACGGGGTGGTGATCCAGTCGCCCCCACAGCACCAGCACCACGACGCGCACCATTTCAACCCGTTCAACTCGGGCGTTGGCCAACCCAAGAAGCAGGCGGTTAACAGAGCTTCTACGACGCAGACCAAGACGCAGACCACTGCTCCAGCGGCGTCGCCCAAGGCTCAGACTGCTGCCCCTGCCCCTGCTTCACAAGAACAACCGCAGACACAGCCGCAGACACAGCCACAGGCACAAGTAGCGGCACCAGCAGCTTCTCCGGCAGCTCCCCAAAAGGCAGCTCCTGTGGCTGTTCCCAAACCCGCAGCACCCGCAGCACCGGCAGCACCGGCAGCACCGGCAGCACCGGCAGCACCCTCTGCTCCGAAAATCAGTCCTCCTGTCGCCACTGCTGCCACCGCAATCGCCACTGCCACCGCCACTGCTACTGGAGCAGGATCCTCGAATGGAGTTTCTTCCCCAGCTTCGTCCACATCCTCTACCTCTTCCACCTCTTCTCTCGCTGTCCCCGCTGGCGCTCCCGTTCGAGCTTCTTCGCCAAATTCCAATGGCAAGCCTCCCATGGGCAAACCCGCCCAGCCCCATCTCACCGTGGACATGCAAAAAGTCGGTGGCCGTTCGCCCGTAGGATCGCCGCGAGAGTCGCCTACTCCCTCGCCTACGGCGTCTGGCCTTGCCCGATCCAACTCGGGACGTTCCAAGTTTGTGATTATGCGAAACGGCAAGGAGGTCGAGTTCACCAAAGCCTCAGTGTACAACAAGGAGAACACTTTGGCGCGTTCGGGCTCGCTGACAAAGAAACGGTCGCCCAAAAACTCGCCCAAGAACTCGCCCGTTGCTGGATCTCCTCGATCGGCGTCTCCCCTGGCTGCTAAGGTGTCTTCAACGAAACCTGCTTCTCCCACCAAGGAGCCTGCTAAGGACGGAGCCAAGACGACGTCTCCTCCTCCAGGCGACGAAGAGGTGCCCTCCATCTCCAACCTCATCATCGACACACCTCTCAAAACGTCCCATGAAATGTACAACGAGAAGGACGAGTCGGATGAAGACAACCCGCTGGACGTGGACGTGGAAAAGCTGTACACTCGATGTTGTCATCTGCGAGAGATTCTGCCCATCCCAGCCACCCTCAAGCAGATCAAGGCCCAGAAGGCTCCGCTTTCTCTGCGTCTGATGAACCCTAGACCCACTCTGATTGAGATCCAGTCGTTTGCAGACTTTGTGGCTGTGGCTCCCGTCAGCACCCTTGTCCTGGACAATGTGACGCTCACCCCAGACATGTTTTCGCTGCTGTTTGCGGCCATGAACGCGTCGCAATGGCTCGAAAAGCTATCTCTACGGAACACCAGCATCGACGAGGTGTCGTGGAAGCGTCTGTGCCACCTCCTTGCCATGAACGCAAAGCTTGTTCGGCTCGATTTGTCGCACCAGATGAAGCGAGACAAGGACAAGGAGCTCAAGCAGCGAACTCCTCCCACTGTGGACTGGGATCTCCTCTGCAACGCCCTGCAATATGGTAAGGGCATGGAGGAGCTGGTGCTCAACGGCTGTTTGGTGCCTTCCGAGGTGTTTGAACATCTCATGTTGGGTGCATGCAAGAACACCAAGCGTCTGGGTTTGGCGTTCAACGACCTTGGCCCGGATGAGATGCACTTTGTTGGCCAATGGATCGCTGGCGAGTGCGAGGGTCTTGATATCGGAGGCAATCATTTGACCTATGTTGAGGAGGAGGGAGACGGAGAGGGAGAAGGAGAGGGAGAAGAAGAGGGGGAAGGATTGGGGGAAGCAGCGGTGGAAAGAGCTCCTTCTCTTGCTGGATCGGCAGAACCAACCGCTCTCGACGTTCTTTTGGACGCTCTCTCCGACAAGGAGCTGAATCTGCGGTTCCTGTCTCTCAACTCCACGCATCTGGAGGCCTCTCCTACCACCGAGAAGCTCATTACTGCCCTGTCCAAGGTGTCCAACCTGCGGTTCCTGGATCTCTCATCCAACTCTGGACTGTTCCCCTCTCTCACAACTCACCTGTGCAAGGCGCTTCCTCTGTTCCCCGATCTGCGACGAATCCATCTGGACTACTGCGATCTGAGTCCTCGAGACGTGGTCCAAATTTCGGACGCTTTGGCTCAATGCAAGTCGCTTCTGCACGTGTCTCTGGTTGGAAACACACGCATGGACCGCACCTGTGTGGCTGCTCTGACGGTGGCTGTTCGAGTGTCCAAGTCCATCTACCTCTTGGATTTGGAGCAGAGTCTGGTGCCCAAGATGGAGCAGCGTCGAATCGTGCATTACTGCATGCGCAACATGGAGCGTTTGGTTTACGGCAAGGCCACTTCTGAGAACGAGATTGATCATGAGATTGAGGTTGGAGAAGACAACCGAGACATCTTCGACGTCGGCAAGGATATTGCGTCCACTGTGGACGATATTCTCGAGTTCAACCAAGAGACTTGCCAGGTCAGTGACATGTTGCTGGAGCGAGCCTACCATGTCAAGACTCGAGTTCAGAAGGTGATGGACGAGCTGTTTGCCAAGCGAAACAATGGCGAACTGACATACGAGGACAAGGAGCTGCTTGTGCGGTACTGTTTCCTCGATGCAACTCTCAACGAGACTCTTCAAAACTTTGAGAAGCAGCGAAAGCAGCCTCAGACCCAGGGTCCCACTGTTCATCCTCTCACTCACATGATGGGTCTCGCAGGTAACGAGCCTCAGATCAAGGCTCCCGATCTCCAGGTCGAGGGTGTTGGTGAAGGCCGTCCTGCTCTTTCTCGAAACTCGTCGTCAGCGTCTATCCAGGCTCGAAGACAGGAGCTGGAGGAAGGAGAGTTCCACAAGTGGGGAACGTTTGTGATGCAGGTGCGAGAGAACGAACCTTTGCTCAACTCGGGAAGACCCTCTGGAGATGACCTGCGTAAGGCGATTCTCAACGCCACTGGAGTGGGCACTGTTTCCGAGCTCATTGGAGATATCATTCACTCTGGAGTGGATGTCGAGGAGCTGCTGAACATTGCAGGTCTTGACCAGTACAGAAAGACCCTGACTGACGAGACTGAAGATGGATCGGCTGTGCCCATGGAAGTCAAGGCTGAGCGCGATGCCATTGACTCTTTCCTGGAGGATCTGGCTCGGGTGAGAAGTAAGTGATGGGAAAAGACATGTATATTATGACATTTTATTTAACATTTGTACCAGTAGCTAGACAGTATAGATTGCTTTTATAGGTTGTGCATAATCTTGCATTTGGTATGCATAGTTTGTATATTATAAAAGGAGGTCGAAGAACTGGATGGAAATGTGGTCTATACAAGAGATGATTTGAATGGTTTTAATGAACAGCCTGGTGTATTTGTTCCTTACCAAGCACAAAACTAATTTATAGTCACACCTTGAAGCGAGCTTAGCCATCGAGCCTCTTGGTGCCCGCTCACGTAAGCAAAAAAATACATCCGCTTTCTGAGACGATTCTTCAGCCCGACGTGGGGCTTGAACCCACAGCCTTGAGATGACTTTGATTAAGAGTCTCACGCTCTACCGATTGAGCTAGCCAGGCGAATTGTGACTCCGGGGTGGAAAGAGTGTCTAGGAGCTGTAAGAAGGTTTTTCGGACCGGCGAGAATTGGTATCTTTTGAGAGGTGAAAGCAAACAGGTGTATACAGAATGTGTTTAAAAGCGTTCTGAAGGATTACATCAAGGAATCCACATCGTTTGCAGACTTTTTGCAGCCTTTTTGCAGACTTTTTGAAGGCTTCAATGCCTGGTATCACATGATGGCACTCTAAAAATGGTGGGTGACGCTGTGAGAATGACATGCAAAAAGCTGCTGGCAAAAAAGAAGAACTGACCACAGTATGATCAGTTGTATCTCCCGGGGGCGAGTCGAACGCCCGATCTCAAGATAACAATTGATTCCATTACAGTCTCGCGCCTTAAACCAGCTTGGCCACCGGGAGGTGATTGAGTTTCGAGGCAGTGTAGGGAGTAGAGGTGGTGTAAGGGGGAGGTTTATTCGGGCAAAAAGTTGTCCAATAGCGCTGAAAGTTACTGGAGAGTGATACTAAGAATCGCATGAGAACTTTGGTAAAGATCCGGTTCCGATCAGCCTACTGCACCTCTCGATAACCTCTCCCCATTTTCCTCCATCCACCAACCCTAACCTAGCATATCGCATGTACAGGTTACATGAACTTTTCGGACCTTCCACAAAGCTCGAAACACCCAAGAAACGGCATGAGAAAGAATGAGGATATATACGACCAACTCACCATCAGCGACGCCGTTCCGCCCAGTTTGCATCCCAGCCACCACAGTGACAGCCAGACGTCTTCGGTAGACAGCGATAGCGTTAGCGACAGTGGAAGCAGTTACTATGAGACCGACAGTGACGATGACGACTTTTATTTCCCTACCTGTCGCATTCCCGACCTCGATATGATCAACAGCAAACGTCCCCGAACAGCCGATCCGAAATCGCGCAAACCCACGCAGTTCTGGGTGGCCAAAATGGCCGCCAAGGATTTCTTTAGGCCGTCCATGAAGGCCGAGGTATCTCGATCGCTGTACTTCATGTACGCTCCCGACTGGTTTGATCCGTTCGACAAGAGCAGTGCCTCTCGGTTGAATCCCTGGCTCTTTGGACTCGAGAAGGAGTTTCAGGCTTTCGATGAGGGAATCACCCTGGACAGAAACTACCGTGTCTACACCCACAAAAACCACAAGGAGCTAACGACCAATGTGATTGCCGTCAAGGTGGAGTTTCGAAACGTGGCCGCACTGGGATACAGATTCGACCTGCTGTTCAACGTGGATCCTGCCTGGGGCAAGGAAAGCAGAAACACCAGTCCCATCCGAGCCCACTTTGTCACCGGAGACAACTGCTGTATCAAGTGCAAGAGAAAGGGCCATATTGTGGCCCAGTGCCCCATTGCTGCTTTCATCCGATGCACCACTCTTCAACAAAGTGTCACCTGGGGTACCTACTCTCATAACGCCATGAAGAAACACAAGTATTCCATGGTAGTGGTGTGACCAGAACTCACCTCAGACCCTTCCTACAACTACAGACACAAACCCAACCTGCTCAGCAGATGTATATATATATAACAAAATTGCATTATAGATTTCATTACCATTTCTTCCTACGGAGTACAGTACAGTCGGGCGAGGGTTTTGGCTACTGACTTCACCACCTCGGTCAAATGAAATATCAATACATTAACCACTAATCTTCATCCACTGGGGAGAAACACACTGGGAAGCGACGCCGGGAATCTGCACGTAAATGTACTGCTCCGAGCCTTCGATACAGGCGTAGAAATAAGGAGAACCGTTGTAGGTCAAGGTGGCAGAGGAGCCATCGGGGGACCACTTAAGGGTAGTCTGGCCGACCGGAGAGTAGCCAAAACGAACGGCCACACGTCCATTGGAAGAGGAGGGATGCAAGGTGGCATTGGTGGGGGTTCCACCGATGTTGATTTCCACTCGGCCGCTGCCAACGTTGATGCTCAGATCAGGATGGTAGTCGGGGTCCGAAGCGCCAACAGAAGGCCGGTACACTATATCGGAGCCCTGGACGTTGAGGTTGGCAGGGGAGATCACCGTGACTTGGTCAGCTGGTGCCTCGGGAGTACCAGAAGTGACCACAGGAGCAGCCGTAGCCAGAAGAGCAAGAGAAACTAGGCTCATGAACATTGTCGTTTGTATCGTGAGAGTTGATTGATGAGGGTCTGATATGCTGGGAACAGACCCAATAAATAGGATGCAAAAGTCGCTCCAAGCCCAGACAGGGGCTGGGGGGAAAAGGTGGGTCCGCCAATAATTATTTTCAAAAGTGGTTTTTTTCAGACGAGACTTCCCCGAGGTTAACAGTCTCCATGCCGGAGCGATGCACGTCAAACCAAAACGGGTATCCTCAGCTGGTGGTGTCGTGCAATGAACAGCACTAACCCTTTGAGGAAGTTGTAAGGACTCACAAATCAAAAGCACGTCTGGAGGGCACGTGCCGTTTGTAACCAGCAACTCGAGGACGGATGTCGACACGGCGCGCGCTCTAAAGTAACTTCTGAAACGACGGCGAATCCATATATCGCATGTTGGTAGCGTTGGGGGTGGGCAGAAGAGGAAAGAAAAACTCCACGTCAACCGAGGGTCGAGAAAAGACCATTTTGACGTCGTAATCAGACTTGACCAGCTCGCGATCCTCGTGGCTGCGAATGTGCAGCACCTTGTCCTCCACCATGATATGGAACGTTTTGATTCCGTTCTCCAGCAGCTCGTACAGCGTGGGCGGCGTCTCGTTCACGGAAAAGCTGAAGTCCATCTTCTTGTCCATGAATCGGAACGTGACCGCCTTGTAACCAGGCAGGGTGGGCCCAAAACGTGGTGGAGGCGCCGCAGCAGTGTGGGGAGTGTGAGATGTCACTGAGGGGGGAGCCCCTCCGACGACAGGGCCCGTGTACTGGGGAACCAGCTCGAGGTAAATATTCCCCAGGGCATGCACGATGGCATCAAACCCAAAGTCCTTGGCACAGCCGCCAATGAGGTTATGGAAGAAGGGCGATGTGGAGGGAGAGGAGGTACCCGGGCCGGAGTGGGGACGCAGACTCAGGGTCTGAACCACATGCGCCGTCGTTGGCTCGGAAAGCAGCTTTTCACGAAGACTGTCGTGCTTGTCCTTGGGCTGATGGCGTTCCAGCATGAAGGCGACCGCTGATTCAAGCAGACCGCGTCCGAGAGCTTCGAGATTGGAGGAGGGCGGTTCCTTTCCTGAATGCGAGCGAGCTACAAACGACAGAAATCGATCGCAGGCGATTTTGAGGTGTTCGGCTGGGATTCCGAGACTCAGCGACGTGACCGACGGCAGAGTAGTTCGACCATGGCCATGGGCCTGCTGTTGGTAGCGCAGACTCTGCAGAGCCACGGATGCGTCTTCCTCAGACCGGTGACGTTTCACGGGCGACATGACTGGAGGAGGCGTGGCGACTCCGTTGTTGCTATGAGGGGTGGGAGTGTGATCTGCGCCGTGATGATGGGGATGCATGGGCCCAGCCATGGCCGCCAGGAAGTTGACTCGTTGGGGGTGGTGGCTTTGAGATACGACATGCGAGCTTCGCTTGAATCGGGGCACTCGTTTTCTGTTGCGTCTCACCGACTGGATTCCGGCTCGCACGAGTCGGTCAAAGTCGGCGGCCGTTTCCGGAGGATAGCCATACTCTTCTCGCAGCGTGTTGGCCACATTGGAGATTTCCACGTCCTGTTCACTGGCCTTTTTGGACGACAGAGCCATGGAATCAATGAGATCCAGACGGCGGCTCGAGAAGCGTTTCCACAGCTTTTCGTCCTGGAAGTTGAGTTTCTCCCGGATACTCTGCGTCACTCCGCCCTTCTTCTTATCCTCCGCGTTTTCGGGACTCGTTGGTTGTGTTGGCGTTTGTTGTTTGGGGGCCAGGGGTGTTGCATTTTGCGGCGTGAAGCTCGAGTCTGCGGTAGATGTGGGTCTTGTGTCATCGTTGGTGTTTGTATCTGTGATCTCTTTATTCTTCGACTTGTTTCCATCAGTGTCTGTGTCGTTCTCAAGACTTCTGTTTGTGTCTGCTGCTGCTGTGTCTTCACTCAGTGGCGAGTCTGCCGGCGTTTTAGATATCGCGTGGAGCATGGCCGGTAGCTTGGTCGACCGGGGAAACGTGGGCGAGAGTTGGGTGGCAACTCCATGTTCACTCATATGTTTTTCCGTCATTTCATAGCGCGTGTTGTGAACGTGGTGGCAGTGGTTTTTTAAGTCGGAGCAATTATGCAGGTGACTCAAGCCTCCCGAGTCCTCCATGACTATCATCACGTGAGAGAGTCATTTGGGTTAGGGCTCTACATTGTTTTGCGCTCTACGGAACCTTAAAAAAGGGCCATTTCCAACGTTTTCCCTCCAACCAGGCCAAATTAAAATTGCAAATAAACCAGGTCATTGCCCAATCTGATGAAGATAAGCGACGATCCAGCAGAGTTTCATAACCGCGACGCTAAAACGTTGAGCACACTCTCCGGTAGGTATGCTGAAAGCATGTAGCCAAGACGTTCCATTAGGCGACGATGCGTGTAACCTGTCCAAGGGGAAAACGTGTCGAAGGCGAGCTTGACCACTTGTAGTTTCTTTTTTCCGTCTGCTGATTTTCCGTACCTGGTACGTTGATTTTCCACAAAGTTCTTTTCCAAGGAACACCTGTTCCGGATGGTCCTTCGGATGCGCACTTCCGGTCTTCCCTTCATGCGGCCTTCCACGCACTGTCTTACATTTGGGCGGGACTTGTTCCGCGGAGATAGGTTTGGATGGGTGGAGGCGTGAGTGATTTTCAGCAAATACGGGATGGATCGGGCACGTGTTTATCCCTTGAAGGTGGCTTAAAAGTACGTGAGGTGGGCTGAGTACGGTACCGTACGAGTACCCGCGAAGAGCGGTTAGAGGCACAGCAGGGGTGCTTGGTTCAGGTTCAGATGTTGCGAATTTATGATTTATGGAATTCATAAAAACGCGACACAGCAAGGGCGTAAAACTTGTAAATACGAGTCAATTGGCAACTTCAAATATCAGCCGATGAGTTGAATTTCGCCTTGGAATCAACTTGCAATAGGCCTGTTCTCATGAGTTGGCCGGATACGACTCAATTGCGTATGACAATCAGATCATCGTTTTGTTTGGACTGAGAAATAATGAAGGTATGCACACTCTCTACGCTTAGGACGCGCTATAATACCACTCGCGGCAATACACGGATGGGCTATAAATGATTTTCTCACTCAAAAAACACAGTCACGCCTTCAGAAGCTGCAGAACGTCCAAAATGAGTGACAATCGGTCCCAAACCTGACCTTCCTACGAAAATGAGTACAAGTACTGTATATACAGTCAGTCACGATGCTCTTCACTCTTGCTCTAGTCCTGTATGAACACCATGCCTCATTTTCGATGAGGAAAGAGGTCCTCACAGCAGCGTGTTGGGCAAGGTTTGTCGTGCATCAAAACTATTCAGAAGAAGGCACAGACAATCAGAGGGAGTCAGAGGTATGTTTCCTAGGTGACGGGCCGATGGATGCTGGAAAAGACTTTCAATTGCCGCTGAGAAGTTTTGGGATGGAGGCAAACGCCATGGCAAAGACTCAGGGTCATTCACCATGTTAGCCGCGCTAACCACAAAAAGAAATGGTGTGACGTCAATGAGTCGCTAAACATATTGGAGGAAATACATGTGTATTTCCGCACATGTGTCCCGCTATAAAGTGCCCTTTTCTAGGTATTTTCTTCAAGTGTGCCTCCAGTAACCACCAATTAAAGTTGAGATAACAGCTTGAGGTGCATTATCGAAACTGTGAATCAATTGCCGTTAAATTGTGGGTCAGAGAATGGCGATTAGTGACACAAACTAGGGTTGCAAACGCCTCATAATCTCTGCCCTAAAATCTAGCAGCTCGATTGGAATTTATGTGATTTTTCTTCTTTTTATAGCACTATATTTCGATTGCAAAATCCGAATCATGCGCAGATTATTGGGAGAACAATTAAAACGAAACAAACCAGCAGCGATATTGCTCTAGAAATATACTCGAGTAATAATAACGGCACGCCGGAGCAGATTTGTTCTTTTCTGGGCTGGAATGCCATACAGTAGACATCCAATATGTCTAAATCAAACCAACGCTCAATGGAAGGCATTACATACAAGAGGCCGATCAAGCTGAAGAGCGACCGGAGTCCCGCACCATCTTCTCTTCATTGTGACGACTTGTACTTGTGTAACGGGTCTAGTCATGCTATTACCTTCTCAACTAACCCTCGACGACTAGTGCAGTCTTTCAAAGTATTCACGAAGCTATGGACATTCGATTTTACACAGCCAGCAAGCGAAGAAAGACGGTATGAGAGAGTCAGCTCAAACGAGAGAAGCTGAGTCCAACTTATCCGGCTTCATGGTGATCGATTCTGTGTGTTCTGCGCTCATTTGGAGTCGAGCTGCCGCGTTTCCATAATAATAGAGAGTATTCAAACGACACTGAAAATCTACCAACAAGAGAAAAGAACATGTGGGTAATGACAGGCTCGATCAGAAATGTTGCAGTGGATCTATTCAAGGGTTTAGAACTTGCTGTTGTAGTAGCTATGGCACTCGACTACTCGTACCGTAATAACCTTCAATCGGGAAAAATGGGGCGATGCGTAATAACGCCGGAATAAGCAAATCTCAGTGAGACTCTTGGTGTGACAACAGAGCCGTGGTAAACCACTCTATCTGTCACGTGTCCAACCAGTTGCGAATCTCACTTTTTGCCGTACCAAAGCTGCACCCTTGAAAACCACCAAGATCACCACGATCGTCTCTCCAATGTAATCAACCAAAACCCCATCTATGCAAACCGCCGAGGATGCATACCGTGAATACTTTAATTTGAGTGTAGAGAAACGAGTACGATGACTATTGATGACAGATAGGGGTGTGAACATTGATACTGTTTCTTGTCTTCTCGTAAACAACCTGGATTAACCACAGCTTTTATCACAATCCCTAAACTCCATTCTCCGCCATCTGTACACCTGCAAATCCATCCCCCTGCCCCATCCAACCCTAATCACTCCACGGGTAAGATCTCGTGGTCTCGTGTTTCAGACCAAACCCAGCTTGCAAAAGCGACCGTTTGAAGGCAGCTATATTTCCGAGATTTTCGAGAGTCGGGCGGTAAAGGGATTTTTGACCATGGTTGGACGACGATTTTGTACCGGCTCACCAAAAAAATCTCCTCACAAACAGTACCGTTTTACACACCCGTGGTTTGAGCCACGTGTGGACATTTAGATCCATTCTAACACTGCTTTCACACTGCTTTCACACTGGCTTCGTTAGCGCGTTTGTATTGTCACCTTTTCGGTCTCATGGACTCTTAAACCATACTATTCTCAGTCTCGACATCCAACTTCGCTCAACTCGAATGCTTCTATTTTCGGTTCCTCTTTTTTTCTCTTTGCCATAAGCTCACGCTTTTTTTTTACTCTATGGAATCTGGCATTTGAAAAAGTATCGGCAGACATGGCTCGTGGTAAAGTATGCCCGAGGGCCTGTGGCTGCTTTGCAGGGTGTGTGACGTGTGCTAAAGTGGAGACTGTATGAGGACTGTGGAAGTAGATGCCGCCCGCAGATGCAAAAAGTAGATGCAAATCAAAATGTGGCTTTCCTTCAGGGCCACATCCGCCCTCTTTGGACAGTTCAATGGACACCCTCCTCAAACAAGACTTCTCCTCACCATGCACCCCTATATGTGCGGTGACATCACATGTGTGGGTGGTCCAGACGATGTTCGTTTTTTAGGTTGGCAGAGTTTGGGTGTGACGCGGAGAAAGAAGGGGGTACGCGACCGTACTCCAGTACTACATCTTTTGGACCAGAGCGGTACGAGTACGAGACTACAGCCCCAGCAAGCCCCGGTCGCGCGCGGGAGCAGATATTTGAAAGCGACACAGCGGTCGAAACGGGCATAAAACTACGACCCCCGAAACTACAAGAAGACCGACCTGAGAAAGATCACAGACCACTCCAGACAACCAGACCCCAGAGCCAAGATGGACTTCAACAATCTTTCGCCGTTGGACATTTTGTCGAAAAAAACCAACAAAATGTCCAAGCGACTGGACTCGGACGTTCTGCCGTCCAACGCCTCCATCACCTCGATCGAATCGACCGAAACCCTGGGAGGAGTTACAGATCAGTTTGGATACAACCAGTACGGAGAATGGAATCCGCGAAGGACGTCCTCGACCTCGTCCATAGTGTCGCGCGACTCCCAGGACTTCTCCTACAACCACAGACAGACGTCCATCATCAGCACAAACAGCAGTATTGGAGGCTTACTCATGTCCCTCAAGGTGGACGAGGAGGACGAGGATGAAGACGACGACGACGACGACGAAGACGACTATGAGGACGTGGAGGAGGACGAAGCGCCGTTGGCTCGAGCGTACACAAACGACACAG
The DNA here is from genome assembly GCA_900519085.1 of Yarrowia deformans. Classification (NCBI taxonomy): domain Eukaryota; kingdom Fungi; phylum Ascomycota; class Dipodascomycetes; order Dipodascales; genus Yarrowia; species Yarrowia deformans. The sequence goes on along the minus strand of ULGY01000021.1, from coordinate 127,894 downwards.
CCAGTATACATTCAGCAGACACGGTCCAACAGCGGGAACTGACACTGGAAGAACATCGGTCCGAGTTTGAAAACTACTACAGAGACCACAAGCCGCGGATTATCGATGACGACGACGACGATGAGCTGGACGAAGACTTGGTCAGACAGCCCCAGGTGCAACAAACCAGATTCACGGCTCCTCAGGTAGATAAACCACTACCTCCTCCTGCTTCTGCTGGCACCATCGTTGCAGACAAACCATTACCTTCGTCTCCTGTTCTTCCGCGAGCCGTCATTCAACAGCAGCAGCACCACAAACAGCATACACGTGTGGCTTCCAACGGATCTCTACGGTCTCTGACGCCCTCGACACACACTCTGAGCAACAATACTAACAGTGGGCCTCCCCCTCCGTCCGCGAATGGTACCATTGCCAGCGTTGGAACCGCGTCTGCGACAACTATTCCTCTGCCCTCCAACTCGGCCAGTGCAGACGAGCACCTGTCGGCCGGAATCACATTCCACGAGCACGGCAAGCTGCGGGAAAGCGCATACCAGTTCCAGACAGCAGCCAACATGGGGGAACCCACCGCCATGCTGCTGTACGGTCTGGCTCTGCGACACGGATGGGGACTGCGACAGAACCCCGAGGAGGCCGTCAAGTGGCTGAAACGAGCTACCAACATCTTTTTCGACGCGGGAAACGACAAGGGCAACCGTTCGTCGACGGCCGATCTGCTCAAGACGCTCGGAAAGGCCGATACTGTTACCGGAGGCTCGGGAACGTCCAACGTGAAAAAGTCACGGGTGGGACTGGCGCTCTACGAGCTGGGAATGAGCTATTTGCATTCGTGGGGAGCCGGCAAGGACGAGGACTCGGCGCTTCAGTACTTTGAGCTGGCAGGAACGCTTGGAGACGGAGACGCGCTATGTGAGGCGGCCAACATTTGGATGAAGAACGGCGGCAACGGCCGCAAGAAGAATTTGCATCGGGCAGCAGAGCTGTACAGACAGGCTGAGGACCAGGGAGTAGTGATTGTGGGCAACCATTGGATCTACAAGGACAAGTATATGCCCAAGAAGGACAAGAAGAAGGACAAGGGTTTCCTGAAGAAGAAGTGATGGACTAGGGGAGTAATGAGAGAAGAGACGAGATTAGCAAAGATTGATAATGTATTATACTATTGTATGGTGGAACCAGAGTGTTTGATAGATCCGGCTAGACAGATGAGCTCCATGTGCGTTTGATCACTATAAGTATTTACCGTAGAATTAGCCGAGGCTCTAGTTGGTACAACAATCGAGCACATTGTACAAGATCTCACCATGGCTACAGCTAGTTGCCACGAATCAACCTATCTCTACACCATCAGATCAATGTCTACAACATCAGATCAATGTCACTCATCTTTCTAACTATATACATATCTACTCAGAGCAGCACTTGACCTTTTTGCCCTTCTTGCCCTTGGTAGGCATGGGAGGAGGGCTCTTGATAGACTCGTTGTCGCCCATCTCGGAGTCCTTGTGCAAGTTGAGCTGGTACTTCTCCTCGTCGGGGTTGTGCTTCTGGCCCTGGACCACCTGAGTTCGCAGCACGTAGGCCACGCCGTTGATGTGTTCCAGACGCACCTTGACGTCCTCGTCCTTGGGATCCAGCTTTCGGCCGTCCTCAAACCCCTTTCGAATGTTGGCCTTGGCCTGTCCTAGCACAAAAAGATCATCTGGGGTTAGGGTCGATTATGGAACGTAGGGGCACGGCTGATGTTGAGGGCCCTTGCCGCGGCAGTTGATACTCACTCTTGAACGCCAGGTTGGCCGCTCGCAGAACGTTTCGATACGCCGTCAGTCCCTGTGACATGATTGTGTTGTATGTGTCCGAGTGAAATTTCAATGTTCGAGAAGATGCGATGTCAAAGTTTATTGGATGATGGATATGAGATGAGAGCAAGTGGCCTAAGTGGGTGTTAAAGGGCTGATTGATAAGAGGGTGGCATGCGGGGGTGGATTGAGTGCGTCACGTGTTAAATCGCGTGTCTCTGTGTAGATATTCCGCGCCCCTGAACTAATATTCACTGATTAGTAAGCATGGCCATCAGCAAAGAAATCGTCCACAAAGCTTATATCCAGGGACCATTGAAAACTGATGTTGCATGCACGTTGAGGACTAACTAGAGTCTTGTTAGGTTTTGTTGAGAATTTAGCTGAAAAGAGGTAAACGACCCAAAGCGGCTGCAGAAACACTAAAACAATTTGAATAAATTGAGGAATCCATGGAAAATTGTATGAGTGATACACTTATGCTTCAATTCAAGCCGATGACTAATTAAAATCTGTCTCTAAAATTCTTTACTATGTACTTGACTCAACTTCGTCCGTTTGGTCGCTGGAGACCTCTGTAGATCCCTCTGAATCTTCTACAGACATGCTCTCATTAACAACAAAGGGACTGCGCAACACGTATTGGAAGGCATCTGGGAAAAAGTGCTCAACATCCGTGTCGTCTTCTTCTAGATCCCCCCATTCTGCTCGAATCAATTCAAACATCTCTGCACGTTGCTCTTCCAGACGCTCCGAGAGATCCATTTCAGGAGGAGGCGAATCGGAAGGAATGTAGAAGCGCTGGAATGTAAGATGGTGGTAGCGGTCCGGAAACTGAAGAGACTTGACTTTTACTGTGATGCTGAGATTGGTGTTACCTAGAAACAGAGTCAGAAGGGCGTCAACGAGTTCTTCAGGATGTAGATGGATTTCGCCCTCGGCAGAACGGAATCGGTCGTACATTGATAGTTCCATGGTTGTTTGAGAAGCTGGAAGGGTGTGTGGAAAGGAATGAGGGAGTCTTCTTGCTATATAGGGGTGAGGTGTTGTATGTGGTCATTCCCATGTACCATATACTACAAGTGTAACAATGTAGTAAGTCTCATATGAAGTGATATAAGCTGAAATTGTTGACTTGTAAATTTGATCTGTTGAGAATGGAACGAGCCTATGACAATCGATGGACTCCTAAAAGCATCGTCCCCTTGGGCTCGCATTAGCTCTTCAGATCCACTACTGTACAGTAGAGAACATATCTATAGTATCTATAGTATGACGGGCATGAATGTGTAGAAATTCTAGCATAGATTTGGACGCAAGTGTACATTTGTGTAATGTGACCAATGAGAACTTCACAAGTCCAATGTTGACGTTTAGACGTTTAGACACTATGTCACCCATGTAGAATACCTCAATCTACTGTACGAGACTTGTTTCGTGTATTGAGGATAAGACGCATTGAATAAATAACCTACGCACTATAAATCGGATTTCACAACTCTCTTGCCCGTAATGCTCAAACAGCAACCCACACCATTATCACCTTACTGAATCCTTTTTCCCCCCACCAAAGTCGAGCTGACATTAGTCAGCTTCAAACCTCAGTGAGGCAAAATCACAACTCCTAATCATCGCGTTTCAGATCCCGAGCCCTTTCCAAGGATTCGGCTAGGGGCTGTTCCAAATGGGGTAATATTTGGGAACCTTGCAACAAGACAAAATGAGAGTGGTGTGATAAGAAAGATCGGGTGTGTTTTTTCCATCAGTCACAGTACCTTGTCTTTGCCCAGTATCTATCTGACGTTTTAGCTCCAATAGTGAGTCAGTGCATTTTAGAATGTAATTATCCAATATTACGTACGGAAATCACGTGCAACGGACACATTTGATCAGTCATACCATAGTGTTAAACGAGACTACATATCCGTCTTACTCTTGGCACCCTATTGACACTTTTTTTCTCCACACAGGTCCTCTTTTTACCCCCTTTAGCGTCGAACCTTTGGGCATCAGCCCCAAAGTTCCTTTTCCAACCCCCCAACGTTTTCGTTACAGCCTCAAAGTTCCTCTCGTGTGTGATGTGCTTCTGTGCTGCGCTGTCGGTGCTGTGCAGTTGTGCATCATCTCATCTGTGACCACTTGTATAAGTATGGAGCCGTGGTCGTCATATATTGAACCGTATCAAGCCTCCAGCCTCTCCAGCTTACTAACACATCTACAATGACCAAGCCGAAGTACGACCCCAAGAACATCATCTACGCCAGAGTGCTGGAACACAAAGGAAGCTCCACCCTTATCTGCTTCTCTGCCGCAGGACAGCTTCTTACCGTTTCTGACATTCCCAAAAACACTTCTCAGATCACCGACCGGCTTAAACACCTGTTCTCAAGCGCTGCTCAGAGCACCGTTTTGATTGTCGATCCCGTGACTGCCCGAAAGTACTCTGTTTCGGCCGCTAGAAGCATTTCTCCACATGTTGAAGTCGTGGTTCCGTATGTGTTTCAGTGGGTTGAATACGGCAGAGCCACGGGTGAAGACTACAAGAACCTCAACTACCCGTTTCAAACGGCCCAAAAGTATCTCGATAGTGGCTATGCTTTGAACAATGCGGTTGAACAGGGATTCTGGGGTTCGAAGCTCAAAAAGGCTTGGGCCGGCGTCAATCTCAGCAACTTTGCACAGGAGCTCGATTGCATCAAAACAGATATCAAGTTTGCGCCTTTCTACAACTCCTTCTACAGCGAAAGCGTGTCTCAAAAACACCAGTGGTCGGCCAAGTTCATGACGGACCCCGTGCATTTGGACTGGAAAAAAGAAAAGATTGCTTGCAAAGAAGGACTTGAGAATGGAACTATTGCACCGGCATTCTTCAAGGGGTGGTTTGGCTCCACCGATGTCAAAGTCAAGCAGGCGGAGAAGTGTCTTCATGATCATAACGGGAACAGTTTTCACTTTTCAGCGAGCACGATGAATTTTGCTGTGAATTGCAACCACAAGTGATCGATTTTCAAACCCATGGACAGTACACATACTCTGAGACCAACAAGAACATGACAACAGCTCTTAGAATGAATATATTATACCCATATCAAACAATATCGGTGCATGTAGTAGATCCAACTCCTCCTTCCAGCTCTTAGAGAGCTTGAGTTACAATAGAGGCATTGACTCTTGATGATCCTACACAGTGATCCCAAGTCGGTGCAGCCGTTTGACATAATTAATTCATTCGTTATATAACATACGTTCAGTAGTGTGTTGATTCTTTCGCTCGTGCTGCTTACAACTTCTCGTAAGTAGGCTTCTTCTTCATGGCCATGCTCATGGCAGCCTCGATAGTGTCTCCGGCAACGGCATAAGTGTTGTAGTTGGCGATCTGGGCCAGACCGTCCTCGACAGTGTGGTCAATGGCGTAGTTGATGGTCTCCTTGGATCCCTGGACGGCCACGGGCGACTTCTCGGAGATGAGAGCAGCCATATCAAGAGCCTTCTTCATACCGGCAGCCTTGTCCTCAACCACGTGGGTAACTAGACCCTGGGTGTAGGCCTCCTCAGCTCCAAAGATTCGGGCGGTGTAAGCCAGCTCCTTGAGCCATCCGAGGTTGTTGACCACCTTGGGCAGTCGCTGCAGAGTGCCCATGTCGGCGGTTAGACCAATGTCAGCCTCCTTGATGGAGAACTTGACGTCCTTGGCGGCAATTCGAATGTCCATTCCGGAAATCATGTCCAGAGCCAGACCGAAGGAGATTCCGTGGCAAACGGCAATGATGGGCTTTCGGCACAGATGAGGCTGCTTGATGCTGTCCTGGAAGTCGGTGATGAATCGTCGGAACTTGATGGCCTTTCGAGCGGCCTCCATGTCGTCATCTCCAGAGGCAAAAGAGCCCATTTCCTTGATATCCAGACCGGAGCAGAAAGCTCGGCCCTCTCCTCCAAACACAATGCATCGGATATCGCTATCGTCGCTCATCTTGATGAAAATCTCGCCAAACTGCTCCCAGGTCTTGAGGTTGTACGAGTTGAGAGACTTGGGTCGGTTGGTCTCGACAAGAGCCACCCATTCCGAGGGGAAGGAGATGTTGAACTGGTCGTAGGCGGAGTAATCGAGAGGCATGGCGTAAATGTGTGTGTGTTTTGTGTATCTGACAAGCTGAGAGAAGGAACCGTATATGTATAAGTACCCCAGAGTTCAGCTGCCTCGGCCCAACTTTGTGTAGCGGAATAAGGTTTAACTGTGAATGTGGGGGAGAGAAAGACAAGAGCACAGGGTTTTGAATTAAAGCCGATTTAGCAAGGTTTTTGGACACAACAGAAAGGGCATAGCGTCGTAATTATTCGGTGTGTACGTTGCAAAAGTGACCAAATTAGAATGCAATTGTGCATGAAATAAAACCCCGAGTATACCCGTGCTTTTCTTTTTCTCCCAGCACCGCTGTAGCGTCAGGCAATTGCTCCCGAAGAAAAGCACATGTCTCGCGCATGAAACGGTTGGACATGAGTGTGTTATTTACTCTTAGAAATTTGAATAAATTCGGAGAAAACTGGAATTCTTGCATAATAGATAAATACTGCTCCATGGGGCTTGACGATGTATTTGAAATCAGTTTCGCCCATTCTAACTCCCTCAAAACACTCCCGCACTAACCCCGCTTGGTACACCGTCTTTGCATGATATCTGCATGCTGTCCAAAACTCTGCTGTTTAGGCTTTGGGGTTATGTCCATAGGGTCCTAACCGATGGAGATGTTTTTACGACCTGTGAATGTGAATTGGGGGCAATTGGCGAGTGGGGTGATTAAGGATTCGGTTTGAGACAGATGATCGACTTTTTGGGCCGAGGTTGTGAAAAACAGGCTGAATCAGAGAATGTCCTTTGGCATTACAGGTTATGATATATTGGAGAGCCGTGCACTCGACTATGTAAGCGATAAGTTTAGGGGGTCAAGGGCTTGTTCGATTGCAACCCATTGAGCCGAATTATGTTTGGGCTTTCAAAACGCCCCTCAAACGTTTACATACGACTTGGTGGTGTGAAGGATGTAGATCCTAGGTCTTGAAGCGTGATCTTGTTTGAGTAATGGAGGTTCTCAAGTTCAGGCACCTGATCCCATAAGAAATCCTTGGCCATAGGCCGAATTAATATAATCGGGTGCTCAATCGGGTATGTACCGTCTCAGGCCGTTTATATACCCCATTTTGGCTTCTCTCTGAGGTTTGGCTGCAAAGAACTCCTCAGTTTATCTAAAACTAAATGGAACTACACTAGTCGACACCTGATAACCACCTTACATTATTACAAAAGTGTGTCGCAAAGCGCCATTTAGTTCCACCCCATCGGTCCCTAATCACATTTCAAGTTCATCACGACCTACCCTTTCTGACTAAGCAAACTCTACTCCGATCAAGTGGCCAACGCAGATTGAGTTTGGTGTACATGCTGTAACATCTGGAGCTGAATAACCATTTGGACAGCAACACAAAAACACAATGTCGCTGGTGGCAGACTCTTTCAGCAATCTCGTGGGGTCCGGCAAAGAGCCCGATCCCGAGGCGATCGAAAAGCTTCACGTGTTTGACGACGACAACACTCTGGGCGACATTTTGCAGTCGGTTCGAACCGCACATGTCAAGTCACGACAGGAACTCGAAAGAGCGACTAAACGATACGTGGAGGAGGCCAAGATACACAGAGGCGAGCCCAGTGTCCAGCAGGTCAAGCTTCTCAACGATTACAAGGCCACGCAGGTCAAATTGGCTGCTCTGAGGGAGCTGAAGGTGTGCAGAGAAAAGCTGAACGCTCTGAGACAACTAGTGGAGCAGCAAGAAACCGAAAAGGCTCTGGAGGCTCACACTGGGCTCATCAAGGCCGTTGGACAGATGAAACAGTACTCGGAGGTGAAAATCGTGCGTGCTCTGTCTTCTGAAGCCGAGACTCTGTTGGGCAAAATCGAGGAGGAACAGCTGGCCAAGTGGAACAAGGCCGTGGAAGTCACACAGACTGAGATTTCTGTGGGAGACAACGCCCATGCCGAATTTCAGCTACTGGGCTCTCTTGGTCTCAAGGTCCAGAAAGGGGCTGTGGATCAATTGGTCAAGTCTCTTGATGGTGTGTTTGAGCGACTGCTCGATTTGCAGGTTGAGATTAAAAGCGACAGCCAGTCACGTGTGTCCATCTCGCCTCAACAAATTTCGACTCTACCTCTATTCACCGATTCTCTGGTGGCTCTAACTACTGTCATCAGCACTCTTCCTCAAGAAGTGTCTACACCCGTCATCAAGCGACTTTCGACTCCAGTCACCAACAAGCTACTGCAAAGTCTCGGCAAGCTGATTCCCGACTCCGTCGACGGTCTTCCTGCCTTTGAAGCTCACATTGACCTTCTTGAAACTCTGGAAGAGAAACTGACCTCTTCTGGCTGGTTGTCTGGAGACGAGATCACCGACTGGAGCTTCTCTCTTCCCGAGGTGTGGCTCTCTGAGCGAAAAGACAAGTTCCTGGCCGAACTGCGGGCTAAACTGCTGTCGGGAGCTGTTGAAACTGTTTCTGAGGAAAAGAGATCAGCATCAAGACCAATCTCCAAGTCGCAGGAGAGCCCCAAAAAGGCCAGAACTGCTTCTCATTCAACCACAGGTTCGACGCAGGTTCGAAAATCGCAGTCTCAGGCCTCTCTGGCTCCTTCAGAGGGATCTGCAGACAACTGGGGGGACGATGATCTGGAATTTAGTGACGAGGAGAAGGAGAGTAAGGAGGACTGGGGCTGGGATGAGCCTATCGCTGAGGAACCCACCGAAGAGACCAAATCAGTGGCTGCAGAATCAACAGCTGAGTCCAACGAAGATTGGGGCTGGGGAGATGAAACGGATGTTGTTGTGGACGACAACGAAGGAGACGTGACTGTGGAAGCTGCTCATACTGCTGCTGGAAACGTCGCCATGGTCACCACCAATCTGCCCGAGATTCTCACCTCTACAATTACATCCTTTTTGAGCGAAGGAAGTCAACTTTATGAGGAACGAAAGAAGCTGAAGATTGGATCTGCAGGGTTCATGTACCCTTCGCAGACCGCCAACTTCTACGCTCTTTACCGAGCTCTCGTTCCCCTTGCTTACCGCACCGCCAAATCGCCTTTGGCTCTCTACAACGACATTGAGATCGTCAACAATCACATCCGAGCTCAGACGGACGAAGCCGAGCTTGCAGCCGAGCTCGAGCTTATGGACAAGTTTGGCAAGCGACATCTGCGCCAGGTGCTCGAACAACATCAAAGCCACGTGACCGACATTTTGAACGGGGCTGGAGGGTTCCAGAACTGTTCGCATGAAGGAGGCAACCTGTTCAATTGTCAGGCTGCTGCTGAAAAGCTCACTTCATACCTGACTCAGCTCTCCGATGAGTGGGAGGGCCAGGTGAGCGACAACACCCGGATGCATATGCTGGGCACATTGCTGAATCACGCTGCCATCGCCATTGTCACATCAGTCGAGAACCTGGGTGATATTTCTGAGGCCGAGAGTCAGGAGCTGGCGAAACTCGTTGCTGTCATTTCGGCTGGCGTCGAGTCGTTGTTCGGAGAAGCTCTGACGGCCACCTTTTGCCAGAACTGGCTCAAGTTCGAGTACCTGGGCCAGATTCTGGAGTCCAACCTGGCTGATATCCGGTACCTGCTGGAGAGTGACGCCTTGGTGGACTACTCTGCCGATGAGCTGGTGAGCCTGGTGCATTCACTGTTCAGTGACAGCGAGAGACGAGAAAAGCTCATTTCGGACATTTACCGGAAAGGAGGTCATTAGCGTGTAAAATGGTAATATTTAATTGCGATGGATGTCAGTGTAATCAGGATATTTTCGCGATCCGAATGAGGCCCATGTAGAGGGCACTAGGCGGCTTTTGGCGAAGCTATATACTTGTAGCTTTTTGTAGTTTTCTGTGCCATGCGGCATGCATCTGTGCGTCACCCCGCTTCGAACCTAGATCTGGAGGGTAGTCCCTTCCCCTTCTTAAGGTGATACCCGTTCGAGTCCCGACAAACACAATGCTGCCTCCAGAGCTCGTGGAGCTCATCACTGACCAGCTAGACATACAGTCTGTGTGCGCCTTGTCACAGTCCAGCAAATCCTGGAGAAGTCTCATCTCCGACAGCGTGTTTGAAGACCAGGTACAAAAAGCATGCCCCTGGTTCGAGCCGCAGTTTTCGCATCGCCTCACGTGGAAGGAGTGTGCGATGGAGTACTGTCGACGCCTTCAGCCTGGCGCGAAATTCGCTCGGGCAATGCGAAAAGTGGACGCCAAGGAGTTTGGAGATCCACTGACGGTTGATACCATGCCGGAGTGGGTGGAACCGATGAAGTTGCAACTATCCGGAAACATGTATACCAGCAGGCATGGTATCAATCTTGATTTGTCAGCTTATGGGAATCTTGATGATAACTCTGCGGAGATTGGTATTCTCTCGTCTTTTGCTCATGTTTTGGTGATGGTCGTGCATCTTGAGAGTGCAGAATGCCATGTACTGGTCAAGTACAAAGATTCTGAAGGTGTTGCACCAGACATTGACCGTGGCTTTAGAGCAAGCACCGACGTCCACTGCCATGTCCTTGGACGACATGTGTTTGTGAGCTTTTCAGCGGACAACTTCACGTATGATGAATCCGAGATCATGTACGTTAACACTGGTGATATCGTGGCAATGATCGCCCAGGAAGCTCCAATGGGTTTCACTTTATTCGATGGTCTGCTTTCGTTCTTCAACGGGGGCTCCTACACTTCTGTTGGAGGCAGTTTCAAAGTGGATACAAGTGGTACTTTGGAGGGCACCATGGTGATTGACGACTTTACTACTGGTTATAAATTCACCCATCCCGATTACGAAGTTGCCGCTGACGGGAGTCGGTACTACTTGGTTGAAAGTGACTTTGGAAAGCGTTATGTGGTTGATGACGCTAGAGGAATCATGGCCAACGCCGTTGAGGTGGATGGGCATCGCTTCCAGATCATTAGCGATGCTCAGAGGAGAGCTCTGGACGAGGCCAACGACTCGAGCAAGCAGGAAGAGATTCTGGCGATGGTGGGGTAAAAGTACATGGGAAAAAGATTTTTGGCCAAAAGTGTTCACGGTCCAAGGCTCGATGGAACTATTGTCAAATGGAGCTACTCACCGTTATGGAACCGTGGAACCATTCCAGCCTCCATCGACCTCTAGTGAACGTCCTTGAAACCCTACCAGCCACCCTCGGTTCACGAAAGAGCCACGGAATACCAGAAAAATGATCGCTGTATGTGGGCTTATAAATAGACTGGCCGTGTGTTTCTGAAACCAGCGAGTTTCACCGTGCCGAGTTAATCCAGTGAATGAAACAGCAAGTACTCGCAACAGGTAGACTACAAATCCTGGGTCTCATGGGTTTGTGAAATGTACTGGGGTTCAAGCAATCCTGAATTAATGCCGGTTTTCTCGTCGTCAGTATCCCACATCCATACAAATTCATCGTCTTTTCTCCGCCCACCGGTATCCATCGTATTGTGAAGATCAGGGACTGTCGGTACAAAGATGAATAATACTGAGCCCCCGAGGTACATTCTTTCCAAAAATGTCCGAGTTTGACTTAGGACGAATTGTTTCAGTATTTCCAGAATTATCAGCCAAATTACATCTAAATAATTACAGAAAATCTAATAAAATCACAGTCGCTATAGGAAACCCATCGCAGCAAAGTAGTAGATCCAAAAAATCACCGTGAATCTTCTACTCACTCTGCTACCTTCTTCCACCCCACCCCACCTCCACTTTTCGCTTCTTTCGAGCATCTGCGTCATCCTGCCCATTCCAGAAGCAGCCACAGAATACGCGGTACACGCGGTTTTTAGTGCGGTTGCCTGTGTCTCACGTGAATATTATTGTCCCTTTATTATCCGCTAAACCGTTACTTTTTTCAACGTATAAATAACAAGCTCATACGTCATCTGTCAACAGAAAGCAACCACGACGATACGTACCAAATGTACAGATCTGTGCGAACCATGTAAACACGGTGCACGTGATTAGATATCATGGTCATAACCTGTAACTTTCTCTTACAAACACCTCCTCCACCATACAAGCACATCACGCACATCTGAGACAATCACTGTATACTGCAAACGGTTCAAGCTGTACCCCTGAACTCACACATGCTACTTGTAGCTCTCGGTACTGAAACACATGGACTCCAGCGTTATTAACGTGAATGCTGGTGATATTGAACCTACCGCTACCGCCTACCTGGTACGAGTATTTGTATGTACCTGGTACAGAGTGCAACCTTTCAGTCATATTATACATTACTAATAAATAAAAATCCATCTAAAACTGGTTGGAGTGGTTCATGTACGTCTCAATGTACTCGTCCTGGGCTCCGTAAGAATGCACGTATCCAGGCGTCCGCATGGCGGCCTGTTGCTGCCGCAGCCGCTGGAGCTGGGCCTGATGCTCGGTAGGCTCCGGGTAGGCGTCGGTAAGCTCCTCAGAGTGCCGCGAGTGTTCGCTCGACGACGACTGAAGAGGATCCTCGAACCGCTGGGCCACCTGCTTGGCGTACTCCACGTCGTGGGTGGTCTGTGTCTCTTGGGGATGCAAGTATTCGTCCTCCATGGCGTAGACGTTGACTCGAGGGTCGTCCTTGGAGACCGACGAGTCGGGCGAGTAGCCCTTGGTTTCGCCGTCGTCGTAGTAGGTGTTATCGACGTCGGAGGGGCCCGAGTATCGGTGTGCGCTCATCTCGAGGTCCTGAGAGAACTCGGAAGCAGTCGTCTTTTCGGCAAACGTTCGGGTTCGAAGACCAAACCAGTTGTTCTTCTTCTCGCTGGTTCCGGAGCCTGCCGAGCCAGGAGGAGAGCCGCGGGACCGAGACTGCGACTGCGAGTTGGAGGCCTTTCGCACGGTCTGCTTGAGCAGCACTCGCATGGCAGGCATGGAGGCGACGACCATGGCGGTGGAACACTCAAAGGCGGTGAGAATGGCGACCTGGGCAATGTTTCCAGACACGGCGATGGCCACGGCTCGAGCGATGCAGACGATGATGGTGATGGCTCCGAGAGAGAAGGTGACGCACAGAGCGAGCTTCTGCTTACCTGCAAGCTGAAGCTGAGGAAGAAGGGGGAAGGGAATGACGAAGATGGCAATATCGGTGATGAGATTGGTGACGACCGACACCACAAACGGCTTGACGGCTGTGGAGGAGTAACAGGTGTCGGGAGCTCCATACTGCTGGTCCAGCTTCCAGTTGAGAGAAATGGGGTGGCACAGAAACAGGTTGATGAAGACAATGACGAAAATCATGGCGACGCAGACGATGATGGTGAGCCACAGAAAGTACCGCAGGTAGCCTCCTCGGGGCACCAGTCGGTAGTAGAAGCCCAGCAGGGCAAACTTGACCATCCACAGGTTGATGTAGTAGGGAATGGCCGATGCGTAGACCACCTTGAGCACCGTCTGCTTGTTGCTATCGGAGCCCTTGATCTGGTCGGAAATGGAGCCGTCTAGGTACGACTTGTTGTTGTCCATGAATCCCTGGGACGCCGAGAAGGTGTCGCAGCTTACCCATGTTACGAACAGTATCGCACCGATGATGACGAACCAGTCTTCAACCTGGGTTCGCAGCTTGGCCACCGAGTATCGCACGTAGAGTCGGGCGGCCACCGACAGGAGGGCAATGGCGCAAAAGAGCCACTCCATCGTCAGCGTTACAGCAGGGGCAGTCATCTGGGTTAGTGAATGAAGACGATAATTGACTCGGAAACTGAGAACTGGACTCGAAAAACAAAACCCATCCTCACGCCCAATTCGGGAAATAATATCTTCTCATGCCTGCATTCCGCGCGGCGGCAGCACAAGGCCCACTTTGGCGCGGAGCTGTGTGCTGGAACGGCGCATGAGTTTGAGAAATGAAGCGCGAGGTTTGGGATGGGACAAACAGATTGGATTTAGTTTGGCGCGACAAGTGAGACGGGCCAAGCAGATTGGATTTGGTTTGGTGCGGGTCTTGCAGCGTGCGTGGTGGGCAAAAAAAGTGTAGCTTAATGTGGAGATGTGTGGCGATGTCGAACAATGGTGTTCGAGGCTCGCTATTAGTCTTAAGAGATTGTCAAGGCAGTGGTGTCGCAGTAGGGTGTCGCAGTAGGGTGTCGTAGGGTGTCGTAGGGTGTCGTAGGGTGTCGTAGGGTGCCGCAATATTTTCTTCTGTACCATAATGCCGTTTCCTCTTGGTCACCAAAATCCTCTTCCTTGTCCCAACTCAACAAGTCATGCTTGTTCTTCATCCTTGTGTATCATATCCCCATACTCACTGTGTGTGTGCTAATGCCTTGGATCTGACGTGTATGAGGCTGACGGAGGAAGACCCGCCGCCTATATATACACTGCGGCCACCTCTCGTCGCGTACGACGATCTTGTAGCCCTCGATCTACAGGATAGTCCCTAGTGCTGCCGCCGCTTTGGTGTACAAAGAGAACGTTGAGTCTAAGTTGCAACGATGTGCACGAGCTTAGTGTCCCAAGGGCAAAGGGCAAAAAGCAAAACCATGGAGAGTTTATTGCGTCGAGTCGCTTGTAGATGTATTAAGCGAGTGTTGGCAGTGGCAAAAGCGAAACGAGTTGGGGAAATACATTTGCTGGTAGCAGTACTAGATACCCCCAACTGCAGCCAAAAGTAACCTGCTATCACCCTCCACCCTGACCAACCCTACTAGTCCCTACCCCGTGTGCCTGGAACTAATTAATGCAGAGCTTAACGAGGTCGCCCACTGCTATCATGTGCGGCACGGGCTGACTGGATGGAAGAGGACATGTCAGTGGTTACTGGCCTTGCGGAGCCGCTAGAGGTTTGGAAAAAATCGCAATCTGCTCATCAGACCGACAAGAGGTCATTTCCGGCGTTTCCAGCCCAATTCCCTGCCTCCAACCACTGCTTATACACCCGCCTCCTCCACCGTCGCCCAGGTTACACATTGGCCATAAACTCTGTCCGGATGCGTTTTTTTCAGATGGGCATAGATAGTGGTGAAAATTATGACCCTTTTCCGGCCGTGGCGATATGGTAACGAGGGTGAAAAGTCGAATCGGGAATAGACCCCGATTTTATGTCCGTCCTGTGAAACTGTTACAATTGTATCTCTTCCTCTACTGGTAAAATTCTACACCCCAGATTGTACCTCACATCTCGCTTAAGTGTATCTGAAAGTTTCTGCATTGGACCTGACCGAAGATGTTTGGTCAGTAGAGACGATAGTATGTACGAGGGTCACGTATTACTGAGACATCCAGGCGTTGGAGCTGGCGCCGACAGAATCGACTGAAAAATAAATATAGACCATGATTTTGACCAGCCGAATCGCTCTAATCAGACGTCCGCTTTCGGCCCTATTTTTCAGGGTCATTATCACAAGCGTGCTATATCGAGCCGGCTGGGCCTCTAAAGTCGCACTAATGCCCTTCCCCTGCTTAACAATCCAACCCCTTCACAGACTAAGCAAGGTTTAGCGCTTGGCGTGCCTGGCTGGGGCCGAACCAGAGACACAGCCCTGCCGTTGCTTGAAGACATGGAGACGAATGTATGACTCAGCATCATTGGTTATTTTAACACAGAAAAACACCAGAATTAACAAAAATCACAGCTCACAAAACCTCCCCAACTCTCTCACCCACTCATCACCGCTCTTTTCTCTCTCCCTCCTCACTCGCGAAAAACTTTACCCTACTGTCGATCCAAGCCCCTGTCGCCGATCAGTTGATCTGAAAATGGAGATCCTATGGTGATCGTGGATTTGCGAGATCGCGTTTCGCGTGTATGGGGGCGGCAGACGGGCTCTGTCATTAATGACCGACTGGCTATCACAGACGAGTTCAGTTATGTAAGCAAAGTTGCAGGGTGTGAGAAGATGCAAGATGTCAGGTCCAGTCTTTGCAGCAGCCCCGATACCATGCCACACTTTTGATATTACCTTCCAACAACACACACAAACTCCTTAGCACCCTTGTGACGCCCTGACATACCCTGCGCCGCTATCCTGGCTCAAAGTCCACGTTACATTGGGGCTCTCAAGCTCAGAGTCGCGTCGCGTCCATTGTATGCAGCGAAGATCGGCGGTCCACAATAAAAAGATGCAGGGAAAATGCACCTTGCAGGAGTTGACGCGGTGGACAGAGGCCGCCATCAGAGACACAACAAGAGACCACACGTGAAAGCAGCAGCGGACAACTGCTGACGGCCGTTGAGACACTGCCAGGGGTCATGGTTGCGGTCCGTGGAAGTATGCGGGCACGCGAGAATGTCTGAAACGGCGGGGCGTTTGGACGGACACGACAGATAGCCAGTATGTACTGAGCTGTACCGCACCACCACCGCTCGTAAGATCTCCATGACTCGTGGGATCTCCATGGTCACTCAATGGGGATTGGCATATGCAGGTTTCCCTAGTGCGTCCTCCCTTATTCAGCCCTCGCGGGTCCATATAATCAGGCAACTTTTGTTTTTATGCACCGAATGTTAGGCGCAAGACAAGACTCGCGTCGGCCTCTCGTTCCTGTGCCTGTGCCTGTGCCTGTGCCTGTGCCTGTGCCTGTTCCTGTTTATTTTTCCTCCTGCAGCACATCTACACCTGCATCCAACCCAAGAGCAGGTAAACACGCGGCACAGACCAAGGTTGCGAAAAGGACAAAAGCCAAAGCAAATTCTCAATACAGGGATGGACTGACTTTCTTTTTCGCGGGGCGGCTGACCCTGAGGAATGCAAGATGACAAGTGTAACATTCGTATTCTCCAGGAATGTGACGAGTTCACACTAGTAGACGAAACTGCTAGTGTTTCAGGACAGGAAAGTCTGTAGATCCGGTCACGTGGAGCTCCAATTGCCGCGCCTCCTTGGCTCCACGTGAATCGTTGCAGCAGAAGAGTGCGCCTGTAAGGGTAACAAGGAGACCTGCGGAAGGATGTCTCACGGTTGGTAATCAAGGGTGTTGAGGAAGGAGGGTGTCGTTGAGTAAGGGATCACGCGGTGACTAAGGGTGCAGCTGAGTAAGGGCTCATCAAGGGTGGAATCATAATTTGCTGACGGAGAGTCACGTGCAGCTTGGGTGTCAAAAGTGGTCACGTGGAGATGGAGAATGGCTTAGTAAGGTAAATCGGTGCAGTTGACTGGAGATCGAGTCTGGGCTGTTGGGATATCACGTGATGAGAGTGTGGTAAACGGATTGATATCAATTGTTGTTTGTTATCCTTAGTAAGACGGGGTATCAAGAGATTGGACTGGTCGTACGCCAGCGTTTGAGGTAACGACTGGCTCTCTGGGCCCCGATCATTGCAGCCTGAAATGAACTGTGGAAAGGGAGACGAATGGCCATGTCTCTGTTGATTCCAAATAAGTCGGTGATTGGACTCGTCAGCTCAGTGTACAATACAGAGTCGCAGGCCATTACCCCCTGTTCGTGAGCTGCTGTCTCAGGATGGAGCTTGCCAAAGTTATGTTAACTGTGGCAGATTGGATTGCACTCAATAGTCTGTGTTAGTAATATGTCTGAGTCGCCATGTCTAGATTGTAGCTGGTACCAGAATGAGCCTGGTACCACCAATATGATGAACTCTCCATAGAGTCACGAACTGGTGTCAAGAGTTGAATTCTCGTCAGCTGAAACGATCGATACTGTACCACGTAACTAGCGCAACCAAAGAAGTCTGCTGTTCATGTTTTCTCGTATCGGGACCGACTGCAGTGCCAAGGGCTTGGTATGGCAGTGTATACTCACGTTGGATGATGAAGGTGTTGAGGAAGGGGGTGTTGGGTGAAGTGCTGTTGCTGTCAGAGTCGTTCTCGGAGACACGTCACGTCATTGATTTATAAAGAACCACTCTTTGCTTTCTGGTGCAAAAAGAAAGCGGTGTCTTCCATGACGAAGCCGGATCCGGTACCTCGGCATACGCGTCAGGTTATGCATGAGAGATGGGCCGAGTGGTGGGATGAAGGTGGCAGTGATGTAGGGACGGGGTGATGATCAAAGATGAAATTGTTGGTTTTGATTGTTGATTTGAATTGCTAGTCCGAATCGATTGAGAAATGGTGCTCTTCCTGACGCGGTGTCTGTTGCAGTGATCCATGTCGCACCTCGGAGGAGCAAGGAAAGAAGTGTGCTGATGAAGTAGACGGTGATTCAATCATGGAAGGAATATCAGGTTGTCCAGGTCACCATCTTGATGTGATTGGTGTGCCATTCGTTTGCCCTCCTTTCCTCGGCACAGATTATCTGCTCTTGGTGACCCTGGCGAACCTGTCAGGTAACCAGTAAAGTGGTTCCACCTAAGAATTGGCCCAGTCATTCCACCGAGGAATTGGCCCAGTTGTTCCACCAAAAACTCGGCCCAGTTGTTGCCAGCAAGAACCGGTCGAGTCGTTGTCAGGCCAAATGTCAAGTTGCGAGACCTCTCACCTCCTGGACTGGTGGCTGCATGCATATAGCCGAAACCTGAAACAGAAGCCCTTTGACCAGGGGTGGAGGGAAGTGTACAAGTGCGGTAGTATGTACGATTACTCGTAGCGGTGATGAAGTGACCGATCTGTTGGTGTCTGTGTGTCTCTTCTCGCTTGGTGCTATTCTTTTTGATGTTGCTCTGTTTTTCTTTTTCCTTTTTTCCCTTTCCACTCCTGGGTCTCGTTGAACGCTTGTGTTACTCGAAATGGGAGATGTCACCGAGGCACGTCGTAGAAAACAGCAAGTCGTCATTGCAGTTTATGAACCAGCTCAGTCAGGGCGCCACATTCGAACACGCCCATGATATATATATTTCGTCTACTCCCGCAGAATACGTTACCAGATATTTTCTTTTCACTTGATTACTTGTAGCTACCCCTTCTCCCTCTCCTTCTCATTCCTGCCACCTCCTGAAGTGTGAAACTGCACCTTTGTTTCATGTTTGAGACAGTCCAAACAGAGAGTTGTCAAAAGTGGAAATACGGGGTATGTCACAGCGGGAAAAAGGAAAAAATGATAGACAATAATCCGATTGTGTCACACCACACACACACACACACACACACACACACGTGTCTTCTACCCACCCACAACACCCCTGCTGTAGCCGTGGCTTTCCTTATAAAGCTAGCCTTTTTCCTGTTTGCCTTTTTCACCTCTGCCTTCTACAGGGCATAAAGTTGGACTACGCACGGCACACGGTAGACCCTGCACAATGCCCTTTTAGCGGGCTTTGCGGGCCTCAAATACACGAGCAGAGCTATAGCTGGGCAGTGGCTGCTACAGCAGTGCTTCTGTCATCTTTCCGTGTCTAAACCGCCTCTTTTTTTCAGCCTGTTATTCGCGTTTGCCGTCGACTCACAAAACGGCAGATCGGCAGATTTTCCCATACATGCGAAGAGCCGCTGTGAGATTAAACTGTGAGCAAGAGAGCCAGACAACAAGTGGGTCACGAATTTTGGGATGACTAATACCACCATCACAGAAACAACAATACATTCCCCTCGACGCACGACACGAGACCTACGTTGCATCACGTGACCGGGAAGCGTGCTAAAACGCCCTGTCCACATTCGCAACGTCTTCTTTTTTCTTGTTTGCCCCCCAAAAGCCCAAATCTAGTCTTGGCCTTGTCCCAGCACTTGTACGACCTGTAGGCCCAACCTTGATTATCTGTATGCAGATTAATGCAGGTTAATTCGCCGTGGGGGAATAGATACACAGTTGGTGGGTAATGTGGAGGAGATATTGGAGATTTGACAGTACCCCGTTTTTCTTCATAGCATTTTCACCTAGTGTACTTTTTTCCCGCTCTAATTTACCTCCCTCTTGTGCCACTTGCCTAGCCCTCAATAATTACCCCTAAAACCTACATCTGTAACAAGCACCCGGTGCAGGTCACATCGTGGAATGTGTCTTGGATCTGGAGTATTGGCGATGTGCAAACCGCTCCGTCCTTGTTTACCACGCGTCCAGAGACTTGTCGACCACCAAAGCTCACCTTCAGGTCTCCCCCGAGGCTCGACAAATGGCGAATATGGCTAGCACCACGAAACCCGCCAATCCGCCTTTGGTCACGGCAGACCCAGCTACCGGTACAGCTACAGCTTCGTCTCTGGCTGGCTGGACGTCCACAGTGACCGTTGACCCCACACAAACAGCTCTAGATGTCACGTTACCGACCAAAACTGCTGGGCTGGTGCTTCTACTGCAACCCAGAACGGCCCCAGTGTTACAGAACGGCTGTGCCGAATGTGGACCACCCATTAGCTGTCTCATGTGTCCTAGCTCGTTCCAGTGTCTGATGGACGTTCAAGCCGACTGCTCCACGTGTCCGTCTCTTCGCTGTGTCGCTTTGCTTGCATCGCCGTCTACTACCGACACCCCTTCAGCCACAGACACAGCTACAGAAACAGCAGCACCCTCTGCTTCGCCAAAAATCATCGGAGGAGTGCTGGGAGGAGTAGGGGGTCTCATCATTCTTGCGCTGGTCATGGTTTATATTTCATGGAGGAGGAAGCATCGCAAGAACCCGCCCCAGAGAATCAGGAGCCGAAACAGACACTCGTACCCGCCGAATCTCAAGAAACGCGACGCGTCAGGCATCATCATCGACGGCAACTATCTGAGAGAACGCCAGGACCCGCTTGGATGCGTCAGAGAGTCACATGCTGAGCTGCACGAAGACAGCGCGAGCTACAAGAGTCTCAGCACGCTGTTTGAAGACAACTCCTCAACCAGCTCGCCAAAGTCGCCGATTCTCATCTACGCACGCCGAGAACGAACCGACAGAGTCAGAACCCCAGTTCTACATCAGCAGTTTGAACCCCATACACATGATACCCCCAACTACGAGCCGGACTTGATTGTCCCTCAACCTGCTGAACCCGTGCATCCACCAAGAGGTCTGTCTGCAATCTTCCAGCTTCCCAAACCCATCACAAGCCGCTTATCACTGGGCTCCTTGTTTTCAGATACCGGAAGACTGTCCTTGTCGTTCAAATCGTCGTCTTCTCCAAGCTCTTCTGTCAAACAGCAAGACCCGCAGTCGTTACCACAATTCTCGACTCCGTCCACGGCACGTGACTCGTCACTCACAATGAGCTCCAACGCGTCCAACATCATTCCTATCGCGTACATGCCGGGAGTGTTGGACTACAGTGGCATTGCTGACCAGTATTCGGCTTACCAAGAGAGAAAGGCCGCAAGAAGAAGAGAAAACAAAGAAGAAGAAGCCAAGGCTAACTCGGAACATGTTGAGGACGCGTCCGACTTTGATCCCTACATTTCTCCTGCGGCTTCAACTAAAAACAGCAGTCCTAAGGGTAGTCCTCTTAAAGACAACTCTTATTACCGCCGATCGTCTCATTCCAACGTCTCCTCCAGGTTTGGTCCCCCACTATCGAGTGTCTTTGACTCTCCTAATCTTCAACCTCCCCCGTTGAATACTGCTCAGCACATGCCCAACTCGTCTTCTCTATCGACCCTATTCCACGTCCCTTCTACTCCGGTGCCTGCCACTCCACCTCTCAATGTGTCGGGCAAGTTTGTGACTGAGCTCCGTGAGTCTCATTCTCAACAGTCCAGCAGCTCCAGTATTGCCACCATGTCCACCGCCTCTTTTGAGCGGCTGTGGGACCAGACTGGAGCCCTGGTAGCTGATGAGAATCACATCCCCCCTTCTCCGCCGGCAATGAACTCTCCCGCAGACCGTACTAGCTCTCTAGCCAGTCCTGTATCTCAATCGACAGACATGCAGTTTGTTTCTGCACCCACAAGTCCACATACGGAGAGTCCAAGCGCAGACGCTAATAGACATCGACTTAGTTTGGTGAGCACAACCGAAAGCACCACCTCGTTAGATGCTCGACAAAAACGATACAGTGCGACCACCACAGCTTCGTATGTATCTGGAGAGTCCATTCCTTTCTTCGTTTCAACTGCAAGTACAGACCGGCTGGCTCCATACGCCCCAGGTGAGCCATCTGCTTCTCAAGAGTCTCTGACCAGTATTCAGCCTAGTGTTGTGATTTCCAGAGCGTCAACTATGACCCGCGACAGAATTGCGGGAAGAACGATAGACAGTGTTTTCCCCCCTCGGTCGAGTTCTCTGAGAAGAAACACGTCGAAAAGATCAGACGGATCTGCATAAAGTGCCGTTGCTTGCACCCCGTTGTTTAGCAACATCTAACAAGTCGAATAGGACGGACTCCTATACCTTAGCATTGTAATATATCATTAATTAGTTGTTTGGTAGAAGTAGCAGAGCATTTCAGGTGTTGTACAGAATTTGTGTTGCTGCCTCGAGTTGGTCATTGGCACAACTGACAGAAAAATAGGTGAGTCGCTGTGCCGTTACAAGATAGCGACTTGATTATGGTGGAAAGTTTGCCGGTACCGAATCTTCTTCTGGTATAGTACGACACGATAATGCAGCATCACGGTAAGGCTTCTGGTTTATCACTCTTGAACGCACGTGTCCCCGTATTCATTGAGTCAAAAACTACGAACGCATTTGAATACGAGTGTCTCATACAGTACAAGAGTTGCTATCAGCCTTTTCAAGAACTTGTTTACGCGATCGATATCACGTGTTCTGTTGGTTTCGTTTGTATTATATGAATTCCAGCTCAAACAGCACGGACTCGTTTTATTTGCACTCGGACAATTCTGCACACCGGAACTATTCGCCAACTATCACTCCGACCCGACATTGCTTCTGCCGTTGCTTGGTCAGCCCTTCTATCTCGGTACCCACTTTCCTTTTTAGGTCTCTCGCATATTGGCCTGCATAATCTATGCTTTTCGGCTCCGGCTTCCGGTTTAGTGCCCTCTTAGCCGCGCTTATCTGAGCAAAATAAGCTTTACGGACTACGCCTTCTTATTTAGATTGTTGATAACATGTGGTGGAGGAGGTGATGTTGGTTGACACGGTCCCATTGCAAAGATAGTCACGTCATTATAATGAGAAAAGCCAGACGAATCTGACAGTGCCGGTTTTATTGATGAATGACGGATATCCATGCTAAGAAACCCACAACAAATACCCCTGTCTCAGATCCAATCATCATTTAGAAGACTGGAATCTTCACCGAGACTGCATGGATCTCCACCGAGACTGCAGAAACGCTGATAGCCATATTTAACCCCGCGATAACTTTCTTGGCTGTTAAGGCCAACATCGCGGTATCTTCAGAGTGAGACCGAACATCCCTTTAAAGAGCCCACCCTTCTCCAACATGTCTGTCGAAAACCAACCCCTTCTCCCGCAACAATTGCGATGGAACTCGAAAAGCAAATTTCTCCCCGAGAGTGCGATGATGCGGAAAGACTCGCCGCCATTGGCTACAAGCCTGAGCTCAAACGGAACTTCTCCATGGTCCAGGTGTTTGGAATTGCTTTCTCCATCATGGGATTACTGCCTTCAATTGCCACGACCCTTGCCTTTTCGCTTCCGGCTGGTCCGTATGGAATGGTTTGGGGCTGGTTTGTCGCCTCGGGCTGTATCTTCACAGTCGCTCTTGCAATGGCTGAATTGGGCTCTTCTCTACCAACCTCAGGAGGCCTGTACTGGTGGACGTTCCACTTTGCCCCAGAAAAAGCCAAACGACCTCTCTCATTTCTGGTAGGGTACACCAACACTCTGGGACTGACTGGAGGTATCATGTCTATCGATTACGGCTTTGCCCAGATCTTCACCAGTATGATTATTGTGTGTACTGACGGCAAATGGAACCCTTCTCCTTACGCTGTTTACGGCATCTTTGCAGCCTGTGTGATATCTCACGCTTGTGTGGGCTCTCTAGGAACCAAGCACATGGCCAAGTTGCAGACTTGTTGTATTTACACCAACATTACCATCATTGTTGTTATGATCATTGCTTTGCCGATTGGAGGAAGACACCATCTCAACTCGGGTGCCTACATGTTTGGCCAGGTTGAAAACATGACTGACGGGTGGCCTAGTGCCTGGGTTTTTTTTCTGGCATGGCTGGCTCCGATCTGGACCATTGGAGCGTTTGATTCCTGCGTTCACATGTCTGAGGAAGCTTCGAACGCGTCTAAAGCAGTTCCCTTTGGAATTCTTGCCTCGGTAGGCATGTGCTGGATTCTGGGCTTTGTGGTGATCATAGTTATCGTGGCTGTAATGCCTCATGACGTTGAGCCAATCCTTGGAACTGTCTACCAACAGCCCTTTGCTCAGCTGGTCTACGACACTCTAGGAAAGAACTGGACGATAGGAATCATGACTGTTCTGTTCATTCTCCAGTGGACTATGGGTCTATCCAATGTGATTGCAGCATCCAGACAATCATGGGCGTTTTCAAGAGATGGGGCTCTACCCTTTTCCAGCTTCTTCAAAGTGATTAACGAGAAGTTCTCAAACCCCATCAGATGTGTTTGGGGCAACGCCCTTCTGGCGCTGTGCATCGGTTGTCTCTGTATGATCGACGCAGCTGCCGCAGCAGCTCTCTTTTCATTGGCAGCAGGAGCAAACTCGCTAGCTTGGCTCGTTCCCATTGCTCTCAAGTTCTTCTACGGTCGAGACACGTTTGTTCCAGGCCCCTTCTACCTCGGCAAGTTTCTGTCAGCAGCAGTTGGAGGGTTTGCGACCTTCTATCTTGTGTTTGTTATTGTGCTGATCGAATTCCCACAAACCTCTTCCCACCCTACCAAGGAGACCATGAACTACACCTGTGTCATCCTCTTCACCGTCTGGGTAGGATGCATGCTGTACTACTTTCTTTTTGCTCACAAGTGGTACGAGGGTCCCAAGACCACTCTGGAGCCAGTGGTCATGGAGGGACAGGTGGTGAACTATGTGGAGGAGCCAGACAAGAAGAAGTTTGAAAGTGACGAGAATCGGTTTTGAGATGTTGGATGATAGTGCATTTTGAGGTTGACAAGTGTAAGTAATTATGAAATAAAAGCTGAAAGATTTATCGTTCTTTACAGTACAGTCGAATGCAAAAACTCGTGATCCGAGAAATGAATTGATTTCGCCCAATCGGGATATAAGTTCAATTTTTTTATCATCACATAATACATTAACTTTATAGATGTTGAGTGAAATCCGTGATTTGTGAGACATTAGTTAAATCGTTCAAAGGGTTTCACTAGCTTCTTTTAGATCCTTGTAGGCTTGTTGTGTTGATTTCTTAATCTGTTGTTTACAGGGTCGACTGTATGAGCTCTCCTGTATATACCCCCCTTTCCTTCTTCCTGCTCTCTTACACCTACTCACCACATTCGCCACCAAAACATGAACGACAAACACAGGTAGCACAGCTGCCACATCTCCCCAGGGGGATGGTGATGCAATACGGGAACGTGAGTACCTCCAGGGCAAGCAGCATTGATGGCGCGGCCGAGTTATTGTAGGTTACAGCTACTTTCACCTCTTATTTAGGCACAGTGCCTTAACTCTCCCACTAAGCAGCTTCAGGAGACCGTAAAAGCCAACGACGTGGTCAAGCAGATTGCTCTGCAGAAGGCATCAACTTCAACGGAGGCGGCCACATCAACCACTCCATCTTCTGGAAATCTCTGACTTCCTCCTCTTCTGAGGCTGCCAAGGGAGGTGCAAAGCTCAATGAGGAGATTGCCAAGCAATTTGGCTCGCTGGACGAGTTCAAAGCCAAGCTCGAGGCTGCCCTTCTGGCTCTCCAGGGCTCTGGCTAAGTCTGGCTCGTGTCCTACCCCGATGGAGCCCTCAAGATGGAGGTCACCAGCAACCAGGACCCGATTTCTGCCCCTGGAGCCGTGCCCCTGTTCGGACTCGACTTCTGGGAACACGCCTACTACATCCAGTACAACAAGGCCGCCTACTTTGCCAACATCTGGGGGGTGCTCGACCGGGACTTTGTCGAGAAGCAGTGGTCTCAGCGACCTCTTGCCAAGTATTAGGAGAGTCTGTTTGAAAGGTGAACGGACCTATAACAAGCAAGTGTCAAATGAATTGTATCAGTGAGTTTCAGCCGTAGATTGTACAACAATGTCTGCAGCAGTAATCATCACTCGATTTGTTGCATGTCTATAGCCAAGGTGACTTCATCTGTCATTAACACTCACATTTGTAGTTCTTCTGTGAAGTCTCAGAGTTTAGTTTGATTATTGAGCCATTTAATGGCAAAATATCTAATTAGTATAAAAAAAACACAACATACATAAAAATTCCAGTTACATCAAATACAAAGCTACAAAATGAGGGAAAATCACATTAATTCCGGTAAAAATGCACGGCAACACACAAAAATTATCAAAACGTCTGCGTGACTGGTGGATTTATTAATTGCCATTTTCTCTCAGCGATTTAGAGATAAATACGCTCAGAGTTTCGATAATGCACCTCGTATCGTTATCACAACTTTAACCGGTAGTTAGTCGAGACATAAATGAAAAATATCTACTGTAGAATAAACAATTGTGAGACGAGAACATCAGGATGTGTTATTCACAGATATAGAATGCTTTTCTGACAAGTACCCCGCAAAATTTATGTCTCAAACACGGATAAACCACTGTACTTGTGCTTCTCTACAACACTGTCTGTGTAACATCCCCACCCTACCTTATTCAAGGACCCCTTTTGTGGCTTTCCCTTCTTCTTCCTTAATATCCACGAAGTATCCACTAAGTATCCATCGACACTACGACACGTCTTCGCCACATTGGACGACGCACGATTTCTCATACGAGGGCTACACCGCGGCTCGTGCGTGGTAAGTATCCTCTGATTCTTTACCATTGTGATTCACCGCGATTTACTAACACAGCCAAGGGATGCCATTGCTCCTCCATCACTTGTCCCGAGTGATGGGAGGTTTCTGCCTCTGTGGCTGCCAGGCAGGTCTGGCACGAGGCACAGAGCCGAGGCCGGGCTG
>ULGY01000021.1:0-101110 GCA_900519085.1 Yarrowia deformans | reverse complement strand
TTACTAACCCAGCCAAGGGATGCCATTGCTCCTCCATCACTTGTCCCGAGTGATGGGAGGTTTCTGCCTCTGTGGCTGCCAGGCAGGTCTGGCACGAGGCACAGAGCCGAGGCCGGGCTGATGGTGTTTGCAGCGTTGGTGGAAATTGAAAAGCTCTTCCTCAATGCCTTTGTGCAGCCATCAGTTCGTCACCTTGGAGGCATTCTTTAGGTCCCTCCCCCGTCCCTGCTTTCTTTTGAACACTTTTGATTAACGACAAATCTTTGCCGATCGCGCTTTTGTATGGACACCTACCATACACTGATGTGGTTTTGTCTCCTCAAAAGATTGTTGTGGACAGTGCATTCTCTACAATGCGCGCATTCGCTCACCTGATAAGGCGGTTCCGCATATAGAGTGCACAAGCTTTGATCACGACCCCCAGGTCCTTCGTGATTGAGGTCGACGCGTTTCTTTTTAGTCATGGAGGCATCCCCCAATGCTGTCCACTTCTTGTTTCTCGATTAGTTCACTTTCTTTGCGGTGACGTTTGGTGGTGATGACTGTTTGCGGAGACGTTTAGTGGTGATGACTGTTTGCGGCGTTGGCTCTTGCGTTGTCGGCTCTTTTGCGGTTTATGTGCTTTGCACAATGTTGGTTGTTTTCGAGGGGTATCTTCGGATATCTCTTTGGCAGGTGGATCTTCCACTATTCTTTCCCGGGCTCTTCGGGCTAAACAGAGTGACAAAAAAAAACATGGGCTGCCCTGATGAGACTCAATCCATGACTAGCGTCGAAACATCAACAGTGGGGGCTGTTGGTGTCGGCAGCCACTAGTCAAAAAACTTGGCTGCATTCCAAGTACCAGCAGTGGGGGCTGCTTGGTACTTGGAGTGCAGCCACTAAATAGCTTATTGTATATAGAAACTCGAATGCAATTGTGACAGTCTATACTTCAAAGAGGTGGGTATCCCGGATCTTGCCTGATTTCTGCGCTTGCTTACTACGTGCAATACTGCCGTACTGTGTATTTAGAAGCCTTTTTGTGTTCACTGATTTTTCAAGCATTTTAACCTAACATACGGAGAAAAATGCTGCATTTCAAAAATTTATATCAAATCAACGAGGACGTGAAACATCTTCAGTGTCAGATTGTAGTCCGTAGTATGGGAATGCAAATGAATCACTTAGATTAATTGTCACTTTTGTCCACGAATTTTGACGAATTGTTCTGATATTCCTTTTTTATGATAAAGCCAACCTAATTTGACTGAGGTGTATTAATCGGCAATAAATCATTTAAAATACACATAAATTCGAAACGCCCAAAAAAAAAAAGCATCGGGCCACAAGACTAATGCTGAGTTCTGACCTCCGAGAATCGCTTTCTGCCATTTATCACGGTCCCCCGAGGGTATCTCCATTGTCATCAAGTGTGTCCAAATCACTGTCGATCACTCACTACTTGTACTGCACTGCCGGTAAATTACAGTACAGTACAGTACAGGTACTAATAATCCACAACCCCTTGCTTGTGATTATGCATCAGGTGCGTCGATTAAGTATGATACGCCATGCCAAGCCTCCGAGTCGATAAGACATGAAGCTCCAACCCTTTGTCCTGATTAACCTAGATGTTTGAAGATCTCTGTCTTAGTCTTCTTTACAGAACTCCGCCACAGTTGCAACGTTGTCTCAGATGGCTAATTAGCGAGATTGTATATCCCCACATGTAAGTTGTGGGAGAGGTGGCTGTCGCAATTGCAACTTGTGCTATCACCTTCGCCTACAACACTTTCCACTTGTACACCAAGATGGTGTTTAGAAACAGGCAGGAGGTGGTGGCCACCTTTCTGGCCATGTCTACTTACATAGTCTACACCGTTTCACTCATACAGATCATCTGGTACAGTTACAATTGGTACAGTGGTGTTGGAGACGACCCAATGATGTTTGGTCAGTTGGTGGTGGCTGATTTCGCAGTGTTTTCGATTATCACCAAGAGGAAGGAAAGCTATAGCACAAAAGCAAAGAGCAACTACGGGAACTACAGTCGGCCCAATCTATCTCTCTTGTCTACTTTCCTCAGCACTTGTGTTTTGTGGACTGAGATTTTGCGTGGTTGTTTCAAGCATTGTGTCAAACTGTTTCGCTTATGGAGCTTTATGGGCCACTCCTTTATTTTTTGAGTGGTTTCTTCTTCAACCTGGTTGCCCTTGAGCTGTCAACAATTTTGGTGCGTGCATGTGGAGACGCAACTGTACTTGGACCTACTTGGTATTACTAAAGTTTAGTTGACGTTTTACTTAGCTTTAGGTTTTGCACCCTCAAAAAAATAGGGACCAGACACACGTGGGGAATGACATAACAATCCAATAATATAACAGATGCTATTGTACCATCAAAACCAGCAGCTTTTGGTGATCATTACGGCACCACATTTGCCAGCTTTGCGTGAAGAACACAACCTGTAGTGCTCTACTAGCTCCCGTACACTGTCATAAGTAATTGTCAATACGCCCTACTTGTAATTAGTCCCAGTACCCCCCAAGTTACAGTCTTCACAGAGAATCTTGAAAGGCCAAAAGTATGGAGGCATGCCCTTTATCTTCTTCATGTACTTCTTGATGCCCCTGAGACTTATGTGGCCCAGCTGGGCGTGCCAATAGGAAACGTCGACGCTGCCTAGCACTTCACCTTTCCAAGTCAAAATGTCCTCGTTAATCACAGTCAAGAAAGGAAGACGAACCATTCCAGTAGAGGAATTTTTCTGAACAGCTCCCTTGATTCTATCATAACTCAGAGAAGATAGAGCACAATACGGTGCGCCCTCTGTGTAAATTGCACTAGCATAGAGAAGGTCTCCGTAATCGTCGTAGCCGTAACAAACAACGCCCTCGGACCTCACTTGGCAAGCCCAGGGGTTCAGTTTCTGGTTGAACGTGCCGTCATCCTCCTTAACTGTTCCTGGCAGGAAATACTTGGGATTGTTGATGAGTGCTCCCTCATTGCCGCCCATATCAGTCACTTTCCAGTCCACCCAGTCGTCGTCGTTGGTATCACGGAAGGTGGGGTCGAATCTATTCGAGTAGTCGATACAGGCCTGCATGAATAGTCCTCCAGTAACAAGTGAGTCCGTCTGAAACATCTCCTTGAAAAATAGAAACTCCTTGAGCTGTTGAATTCTCTTGAGCTCCTTATTAAGGGGCGACTTCTGAGGACTCTGGAATTTGCCATCAACAATACAACCGCCAATGTTGAAGTCGTTGTTAAGCAATTCCGCAAAATCCTGGAGTCCAAAGAGTTGCGTTTCCTCCACGTCTCGAAGCAAATCTGGCTCCAAATCATACCCATTGAACAGAGGCGTTGTAGTGTATTTTTGACCGATCTTGGTGAAGATGTTTGTGTCCAGAACCCGATAAGCATTCATTTCTTTGGCGATATACTCCACAGCCTCTGGGGGATATTTGTTGGAAATTCCCATCTCCCTGAGCTCTTTGACAGGGTCAAAACCGGGTGGTTCGTCTCCTACAACAACTTTGCCCTCTCCTGCCATCTTTGACTCGGAATCCTCCCTCCGATCCCCCGCATTTACCGAATTAATCCTCAAAGCCTCACCCTTTGCCAAATTAATCCTCCGAAGCTCATCCTCTGCCCTCCGAGCGTCATCATTTGCCAATTTAGTCTGTCGCTTACAGTGACTAACGTATTGCCAGGTAGATCTGAAGGTCCCCGTCATCTGTGCATATCCGTCGACTTCTCCAAGACAGTCCAGCAGTGTCATTTTGCTCAGGTTTTCAGGAGAAAACAACCCAACGTCTCCCACGGGTAGCCAACCACAACGCTGTTCATATTTGCCCAGCAGATGGAACATGATTGCATCAGGGAATGGGGCCGACTCACTTTGGAAGACAACCTCATAATCCCAGCTGTCCAAGTTGTAATATTTGAGTCTGTAGTAGTTTGTTCGGGCTGCTTTCCAGAGATACAAAACAATGTAATTTCTGGTTTCGATGAGAGCTTCCCCTGGGACAGACTCACAAACCCCAGTATGCGGAGCCTCATTAAGATCGAGTTTGGTGAAATTGATATTTTTGATCTTGCTAATGAGTACGGGTTCCTTTAATGTCGTTTTCCAGTTGTTGAAAATGTCGCTGTGCGGTTGCCAACTGTTGCTGAAATCCGTAGCAAGGTCATAGGCGTCTTTGTAAGTCGTTTTATCGGTTCCGTACTTGAGTTTGTACCTATCCCACTTGCTATCAGGCGCTATCACTCCACACCCAAGGCACACCGTATAAAGAGAAAAGATGAGATCAAACGCGTGTCTCATGAGATTCATCTTCAACACCAGCCCTCCACATTTGGCTATAGCAAGCATCATGTATCCCGCCCAGTGGAAATAGCTTATATTGTCGTTCATGTGGATCAAGCTGAGATATCCTCCGACCATGAGCCGTTTCAGCTGTTTGCCCTTGTCGAAACTCTCGGGGTCATCTCTTTTCAGAATGAGCAGCTGTTCATCGAAATGTCGGTCAATCTTCACCAGACAGGGTCGCTCGATTTTCGGTCTCATGGGGTATTTAAAGTATCAAGGATGATTGGTCAGCCTGGAACTGATAGATGGTATCGCGATGAGGTGTGCTCAAGTGTGCAATGGCACGTTGTGGTGTGGGGAATATCGTGATTGTTTGGGAAACATTTATACATTAGAGCGAATAGAGTTTGAGTTTTCACGCGCCTTATCAACGACATTCTTTTTAGTCAGGGTTGTAGAACTACTGCACCTACTGGATTAGAGTCTGTCATGGTGGCCGAATACATCTCTAGCTCATTTTTTCTAAGCTTTAACAGCAGTATTATAGAGGTCTTTTTTTTAGGCACAACGGTCACGTACATGACCCAACCTGGAATCAACCA
The DNA here is from genome assembly GCA_900519085.1 of Yarrowia deformans. Taxonomy (NCBI): domain Eukaryota; kingdom Fungi; phylum Ascomycota; class Dipodascomycetes; order Dipodascales; genus Yarrowia; species Yarrowia deformans. The sequence continues at coordinate 96,214 of ULGY01000021.1, read as the reverse complement.
TTTGCAAAACTTTTCATGAAAAAACCAAACTCCCAACCAGAAACCAACTGTATCCTATCTAGTCACACTTGACCAAACACCTCGCCATCACAACTATGCATCCAGCTCGAGATTTTGTGTGCCATCAACGTGAAATTATTGTTTCCATGACTTCCTCGGACAAGGACCTTTACTCCAATACTTATTATATGACTCTAAGCTCTCCCCATCGCTTGTTTCGGACAAATGTTTCGCGGAGATATGCGATCTTTGGCCGCGTAAAAGCCCCAAAATCGGAAAAAATCATCAAAACATGAGGACGTGGCGTAATGGTAGCGCATTGGATTTCGGTTCTCCTGAACGACGTCCTCCAAAGGCTGCGGGTTCGAGTCCTGTCGTCCTCTATCTTTTTTGCCTTGTTCTTGTCTTTTTGTGTCCTTTCTGCGTAGTATTTCTGTTTTTCCACCAGGTGAAAAGCCGTTGTTATCCAACTCTAATGTGAAAAAATATTTTTTATCAGGAACCTTAACTAGGTCGACGTGGCGAACCAGGCGGTCTTTTCGGGTTGCTTTAGGAGCTCAAAAAAGAGACTTGAGACGGGTGGCATAAAAAACCAACCAACGGGCTTCCCAGTGTAGCTTTCGCCACCCAGAAATACCCTCTGAGGGGCCACTTTGAGAGGCATGTAACGCGAGTCAAAAATTGCTCATGCAGAGATAAGAGAAAAAGTTGAGAGAAAAGAATGAGACCCAAGAATGCATACCAACAAGGACACGAAGGAAGCAAAAAAGAAAGCCCGACGTGGGGCTTGAACCCACAGCCTTGAGATTACCTTGGAATAAGAGTCTCACGCTCTACCGATTGAGCTAGCCAGGCTGGAACTTGAAATTCCACTGATTTTTGCCATCTTGTGTGCGAAAAAACGCAAAAAAATCCGCGAAAAATGCCCTGAATCGGCTTTAAAGGCTTTTCAAATTATACTCTAGAGATCTCTCTGACTGTCCATGCTTTTTGCTTTGCTTTTGGTGGACTTTGTAGAGGAGTACAGCTCGAACTTGTATTTGATAGGGCTAGATGATACACTCATACTTGTGACTACAGAAACCAACGAAGGAAATGCTTTTCTGCGGCCTCCACCTTTCTGCGGAGCTCTTATTTTCATTCAAGACTTTGTAGTTCTTTTCTGTCTGGCCAAACCCACAAGAAAGCCGTACATAGAGGTACGTACAGTACTGTACACTCGTACCGTACTGTACCTGGTACTCCAAAGACAGAGGTAAAGTACCATTGCTCAGTGCCAGCCTATCTCATATTTGCTAGTTGTCACCCACCAGTTCATCCCACTGACTGAAAAGTACTTGTACTGTGTGTACATGCAACGGAGCCGTCAGTACGTGCTGCAATGTTAGACTGCTCTATACGCGAGCTGGAAAGCTGTAGAAAAATGTAGAAAAACAACACTGACCCGCTTAACTCCGACAATGTTACCTGAAGAGCTGGTGGTTCATCTCAGTGGATATCTTTACATAGGCTAACTGGTTTCACTGGGTGTAACTAGTCGTCAATGGCAGGAGGCGATTCCAGACTCCGTCTACCAACTGGTGATGATGCGACACTGTCCTAGTTTCACTCCGGAATCCACCAACAGAAGCTCCTGGTAAGAGTGCGCACGAGTTCATGTATCGAGACTGAAGGACCCCGAATGGATGAAGAGGCCACACCTTTTTGAAATGTTCCACGAAGTGGCTCTGGTGGAAGTCACAAAGAACGTCCCTGTTCCTAAAGGCTCTGTATCGTTCTTGGATGGGCACAAGGCCAAATTACGCAAGAATTGCAAACACATTGAGTATCTGGTGGGAAACGGAGTCAACGTCAGAGATACTGTCATCTATTCGGGCTCTGACAAGATGGGAAAGCGGATTGGTATCGAAGCTGTCACCAAATCACCCTTAATCGCTCCTAGTGGAGCCCTACTAAGCCGTGACCAGCTTTTTGAAGGTACCGAGGCGGACAGGAGAGAGATCGTGACTGAAAATTCCATTGGTTACTCCTCTTTTGAGACCCCAGAAGATGGATTGTGTGAAGCCTACAAGGCGGTCAAGCTGGCATCCTCAAAAGACATTTATCCTGATTTTGGACGCAAGCTTCAAATCCGGGACCCCAACATGAGAATCTATCCTTTTGTCAGCAAGAACAGAGCTAGTATGGGTGTGTTCCTCTACACATACTTGGGAGCTGGTTTCCAGGCTCAACTAGAGAACCCTTGGCTTTGTTTCCTTCTTCAACGTTTATGGTCGAGAGAACTTTCGCAAGCTAAGAGATGTGACCTTGGAGTGAGAACAAGGAGACCGCATTGTCTGGCGAGATGGTCTCATTTTGATTTTTCGACCCCCGGGAGTCTTCAAATCTTCGTGTGTACTTTTACGACGTTCATCATCAGATTGAAAAGTTCTCTACTCACACCTTCAAGAACTGCTATGGGGTGAGGGTTTCGAGAGACCAGAATTGGGTGATTCTTTCTGGACAAGAATCGATTTATTGCAAAGACTTGGAATCTCAGAACAAACAGGTTGCTTTTGATTGATCCTGAAGATAGAAGGGCTATAACAATGGTAGGAACTTTGGGAAGCAAGTTGATCGTCTCCACGTATGATGCGGACTTTGTTTCCAGCAATGTTCCTTTTTCCCAGCGTCAAAAGGCCGTTTCAAAAGACTTTAGCATGTTCTCATCGGCTAGTGAAGAGACTGACGACAAGGATGATGCTCTTTGGAGAACTTTTAGAAAACTCAGAAATGAGAGAGATGCAAAGGAGGAGGACGTGAAAGAGGAGGAGCAGAGAGTGGAAGATCAAGAGGCGACAGAAAAAAATATCGGAGAAGGAAAACAGACAGAAGAAACAAAAGGGATTGATAAGGAGTCGGATGTTGCTATCTCTTCGGCTTCTCTTCTAGACTCAGCCACTACTCCAATTACAAATACCTGGCGCGAGTCTCCCATCAAAACTGATTACCGTGATCCGATTCAGACCAGTGGCAGCCCCTCTATTTTTCGTGGGGTCTTATATTTGATTTTTGACCTTTATCTTTACTTGTTCTTGATGATGGTCACAATCTTCCTCTTCCTACTCGCAGTTATGGTCTTTGTTATTCTCGTCTTACTCGGGTGGAAACTGGTGGGAATGTTGATCTTGTTCGTCTTTACAACGATGAGTTTCTTTGCCTCGCTCCTTGCTGAGAGTATTGATAAAACCACTGGAGATCTTCATCTAGCTTCTGTGGAGACTGCTTGGAGTATTGATCTTGCTAGTTTTCTGAACGCTAGGGATCCCCACCGCCGTTTTCATATTAGCAGTACAGTAATAGCCAAATTGAATAAATAATACTCGTCCAGAATTACACACGGTATTTCTTCCGTTTGGGTCCTTGGGGAAGGATGTCATTTGAATACCACCCACGATTTGGACCTTTTTAACAAGAGTACTGTACGTAGGTGATTTATCAAACTACTGTACTGAATGAGCTCGTGCGCTTGAAAACCCCTATATATATAACGCGCAGTACGAGCTCGAGTGACATTTAATAATAGAAGTTGTTCCAGTTGTAGCCAATACAACGAGAGAGAAAAGTTCTACTTAATCGCACAAAAACGGTGAGAGTATCATACACATTTGCACCTTGCGAGTTTCCCAAGTCCTGGCTATGTGAATGACATTCTGATTAATCAGATCAACAAATAACAATTTAGAAGCACCGGTACTGTACCGGTACAAGCAGCTCGACCTTTGCTTCCGGGCTCCCGAAGCGAATACAGATCAAATACGAGATGCCGAATGGTCTTATATTATAGTCTCCCACCAATTAGTTAGCCGGGTTCAATCCCTTGGGTGGGTGAGAGGAATGTGAAAATCGTGGAATCCGCAACTAGCACTTTTAGAGCAATCTGAAATGCTACCTGGAGATTCCTATTACTGACGTCAGTTACTGTCTTCATTAGGTACGATTACTCACACATTCCAGCTTGAGCCCCTCACCTGTATTTAAGGTTGTGTGGATCTGTGTTTCGCAGATCCAAACAGATCCCGTCAGGAATAAGGTTTTTCAGAGCAATTTCCTACTGCGAGAACGCAGGGTAGCGCGTGAGCACAAACGTTGTGTCCCACAAACACATTCGACAGTTGTTTGTGGCTTATTACCGTTCTCAGTTCTTTTTCGTGGTCTTTCTACTTGTAGTTCCTTCATTCAACCGTCGTTTGGGTGCTTAATCGTGGCAATTGAGCCCCATTTCAACAGGCCCCAACTAGGGTCAATTCTGCAGAATACATGGTCCCACTCCCCCTCACTCCCCAACATTTCCGGATATTTTGGGGCTGATTTTGGAGCTGATTTTGGGGCTTACTTTCACCTCCGATACGATGAGATTAATGTTGCCACAACTCTCAATCCAAATGCAACGACCAAAACTTCCCAAACGGGATCTTAGCGAAACCTTGCACTTTTGGTGCTATCCGTTGCTTCAATACAGTGGTTTTCATTGTAACGGTCTGGCCAGTTTCTATGGCTTCTCAATGGCTTGTTCAATGGCTTGCGGTATTTCAGTTCGATAAATAGTAGCACGATTGGCCAAGTCACTTTCTAGTTGACTCGGTTTTTCAGATACCGAGCAGAATACCACCTTGGCGCCAAATATTCTCGACGATATGACTTAGGGGGCAAACAAGCCACTACCAGGTAGCTATCCTGGATAGGTAATGCAACACGCTCCCGCTGGTCGAATAGATACATAGACACCTGTGCATGTTCTCATTGGTACGAGTGCTCCTCTTTATCGTTCAGTGTACGAGTACTCGTACTATAATAGTCTCGTGATACTAAGAAATAATAGTGGAAAGTTTTCTATGATCCGAAGTACGAGTACTGTAGGGGCTAACTAGTCTCTCAACAGTGATAAGCTATAGTACAATGCTGTGGTTGAATAAATAGTTAGCAGGTGTATAATACAACGAAAGCTGTTTGCGGGGGTTGCTGGGGTTGCGTTACTGCAGTGGTCTAACTGGCAAGATAGCCAGAAATGCTGAATATGGAATGTTTATACACAGGAAACCATTCTAGGTTAACTTAGACAAACTTAGAGAACACCATCTGATATGTCCATGGTGGTGCAGCATACGGTAATAGACCTAAGTGGTGTAGATAGTACGATAGAATAAATCCTAGCTAACGGTAGCTACAGAACAGAACGTCAAGGCATACTTGCAGTCTAGAGAATCGAGACGTTGCTCGATGTTTGGAAGTCAGAGCGTCGTCAAAAGACCCGTTGCAAACGTTTTCCAGAACCAATCTCCACGGCTGCAGTCGCATAATTATCACAAAGTGCACTGGCCAAATGCAAATACAGACACATGGGGACAATAGTCGGGAATTTTGTCCTTGTGAGAATACCGAACCAATCAGGGAGTGAGGCGATGTTTATCCTTTTGAGAATACCGAGCCAGTCAGGAATGTGACGCCATATTCTCGTTGTCCACCAACGGGAACCAGATATAAAAGCCCCCCGATCACCCATGGATAATCCACATTCTCACCACCCGTCAGCTTCAATATGAGATTCTCTCTTGCCGCCTGCGCTGTGTTTGCCTCCGTGGCCCTGGCCGACCTCAACCCCGATCCTAATGTCCGTGCAGCCATCGCACCCTTCCTTCTCACCTCTGACGGTCATGTTCAGTTGGACCAGCTGACAGCCCATGCGCGAGAAATCGCTTTTGCTGAGGGATTCGATTTCGTCCCTGGTGTCAACAACCAAGAGCTGATTGACTATGCCTATGCCCTCACCAACCCCCAACGTATCCGTGATCTCGAGCTGCAAAACGATTTTGCCAACTGGGTCTACCCTTTCACCTGTCTGCCCAACCCCGGATGGTACCCTGTTATTGGCAACTACGAAATCGCCAACAACAAGCTCTCATTTGAATGGGCCTTGGCCAGATACCCCGAGCCCCACACTCTGGCTGATTACAATGAGGCTATCAAAATTGCTCTCAGAATGTACGCCGCTCATCAATCTGCCTGGGCCCACGAGCGAGATCATCCCGGTGTCAACGTGATTGTCAACTGGCCTCCTCCAGGAGATTGCAGTGTCCCTACAAGCACTTCCGTGGCACCTGTCTCCACCGAGTTTGTTCCTGGGCCTGTTGAGGGTACTGCTACTCTTACCGACAGCAGTGGAAGCACCTACGAGCAGGTGACTCGTACTCCTGTTTCAACAAAGACTGTTACTGGCTCTGTTGCTGGCACTGCAACCCTCACCAACTCTGATGGAGACTTCTACGAGCAGGTCACTGAGGTTCCTGCTGAGTCTTCTGCTGAGCCTTCTTCTGCTGAGCCCACCACCTCTGCTGAGCTTACCTCTTCTGCTGAGCCTACCTCTTCTGCTGAGCCTACCTCTTCTGTTGAGCCTACCTCTTCTGCTGAACTCACCACTTCTGCTGAATCTTCTTTTGAACCAACCACCTCTGCCAAGCCTACCACCTCTGCTGAGCCCACCACCTCTGCTGTCGTCTCAACCAAGATTGTCCCAGGACCCATTGAAGGTACTGCTACTCTCACCGACAGCAACGGCAGCACATATGAACAGGTTACTCGAACTCCTGTCTCCACCAACACAGTCACTGGTTCTGCTGCTGGCACAGCTACTCTTACCAACTCTGACGGAGAGTTCTACGAGCAAGTCACTACCGTTCCTGCTGAGTCTTCTGCGGAGCCTACTTCGGCTGAAGAGTCTTCTGCGGAGCCTTCTGCTGAACCCACTACTTCTGCTGAGTCTTCTGCTCAACCTACCACCCCCATTATCACTAAAAGCATCGTGTCAACCATTGTGGTTCCTGGACCCACAGCAGGCACTCGGACTATCACTCTCACTAACGGTGATCTCTGTGAGTACGTCACCAGCGTCCCTGTTTCTACGGTGACCGTCACTGGTGTCTCTCCAGGCTCCGAAATTCTCACCAACACTGACGGCGAGTGTTACGAGCAGGTGACGGTCGCTGAACCCGCTCATAGTCAGACTGCCTGCCTCTCTTGCTCCTCCACCATGACTGTCTATGTTACTGCGGGCTCCTGCAGTGGCGGTCGCGGATGTATCTCGAAGGACATTCTCCACCCCACTGTCACCCTCGACGGTGTTGAAACTGTGTATGTCACCGTCTACCCTTCCATTGCCCATACTGTCGCTTCTAGCGGGCCTGCTGTGAGCTCAGTGGTTGTTGCCCCTCCTGCCACTTCTGGATCGTCTGCCCCTCCTGCCTCTCTTGGATCGTCTGACTCTCCTACTTCTCCTGACTCTCCTGTCTCTCCTGGTTCTTCTGACTCCCCTGTCCCCCATGTTTCTCCTGGTTCTTCTGGATCGTCTGATTCCCCTGGTTCTTCCCACTCACCTGGTTCTTCCGACTCCCCTGGATCCTCTGACTCCCCTGTCCCCCATGTTTCCCCTGTCTCTCCTGGTTCTTCTGACTCCCCTGTCCCCCACGTTTCTCTTGGTTCTTCCAACTCCCCTGGATCCTCTGACTCCCCTGTCTCTCCCGAGTCCTTTGACACCCCTGTCTCCCCCTCAGACCCCGTTGACAACAGCTCTCCTGGCTCTGACACCGTCCCCGAAGCCCCATCCGGCGAAGCTGAGGTTCCTTCCCCTGGTGCCTCAGGTCCTTCCTCGGATCCTTCCACTCCCCAAGTCCCCCAAGCTGATACCCCCATTCAGGCCAACGGAGCGTCTCGACTGGTTGTTGGTGTCGCCATGACTCTGCCTCTGGCGCTTCTCCTTCTGTAGTCCTAATCAGTACCTAATTAATAGCTCTCAAATTACAAGGAAGATTGTGTCCAAAATCGTATCCAAATCGTATCCAAGATCGCATATAAAATCTTAATGAAGTACATGGTTAGTACAAGTATCGCACTGTAGTCAAATCTAGCACAGCCATACCACAAACCCCTGTTTAACGAGTTCAGCCAAACCAATTCTATCTCTCAAAAATCTACTACTTATCTTGCACCAGTTATGCAGGGACTTTACGAGATAACAACCTTATAGCTGTTTTTTTACCGAAAAAGCCAAGTCAAACGTCGAAATGAGTGTATTAAAAGACTGAACATTAGTCCCTATATGATCCTGATATGGACTCCAAGCTCTCGCTACACCCTAACACGTGAATGGCGCTCATTTTTCGTTTTTTTTTTGATTCTAGGGAAATACATTTCAGCTACTTGAGGCCTATAATAATGCTAAACCCGCACATCGGACTCGGATTCGGGTGTTCAGAAGAGCGTATGACTTATCGTGCTCGTTTCCTCCTGTTCCTCCTTCTTGACCGGATAAATATCAACAATCAAACAAAGCAAATAAACAAATGATCTAGTGGGCGTATCAGACTGGGCCATCGTGGGCGGCTGATTTGGCGAAGAAGCTGTAATCGGTGTGACTTAAAGTCGAGTGGGCTTGTATCCGTGGAGACTGAGCGACTGTGAGGTGGTGTTGGCTGTAGTGCTTGAGGCCGATGGTGCTGTGAGACTGGTGTTCGTGTGGGGGGTGTGGTCAGTGTGGTCAGTGTGACTGGTAGTCGGGGTGGGACTGTGGGTCAATGCGACTGATAATCAAAGATTGGATTACTCATGGTCGGGGTCACTGCGACAGGTGGTCAAGGTAGGACTGTTAGTCTGTGTGGGGTATGTGGACCGGGGTTGAACGTGGAGTCGTGGTGGACAGGCTGGCTTGTGCTTATGAGGCCGGGTAGTCGTCGTAGACGGGGTGGTACAATTGTTGTGGAAAACGTGCCGCTAATAGATGGGGGGTGTATCGGGGTGTGGGGGTGATGTGAATCGTGTGGGTGGTATGATTTGTGGTGGTGGTGGTATGAGGGGGTGAAAGTGGTGTGAAAAGGGTGCCGGAAGGCGGGTGAAAAGAAGACCTCATGGAGAGGCCTGAAGAAAGAAAGGTAAGGGGTGGAAATCCTGATGCGACGCGGAGTCGGTGGGGGACACGGTGTCCGGGGGCGCCAAAGGCGGTGATGCGAGCTCGATGAGCTGCGGACTCGGAGGATCCTGGGAGTGGAAGAAGGAAAAGGTGGGGGGTCCAAAACTAGCAAGAAAAACCAAACATCTCTTATATAATAAAACAGAATAGCAAAATTTTTTTTTTTTGATTCTAGGGAAATACATTTCAGCTACTTGAGGCCTATAATAATGCTAAACCCGCACATCGGACTCGGATTCGGGTGTTCAGAAGAGCGTATGACTTATCGTGCTCAATTACGTAATCCGGTTCCACGATCTCTTCCCCCTCACCTCCCTNTTTTTTTTTTTTTTTGATTCTAGGGAAATAGGGTGCTTAAGCCATTTTCACAGCTGGCACTATTCTTCCCTTTTCTGCTTAATAAGCGCCGATGGTTTAGTGGTAAAATCCATCGTTGCCATCGATGGGCCCCCGGTTCGATTCCGGGTCGGCGCAGCCCTGGTTACGGCCACATCCTGGTGAAAATACGGCTTCCCGTTCGATCAGCCATAGTCAAGCACCAGAGAGCCCAGTTAGTATTGTAGTGGGAGACCATACCTGGGTGCTGTAATCTTTTGCCCATGAGCAAAGCGAATGGGCTTCATGTTTTGTAGTTGGTTTGAGGACTCAGCTACGTTTTCTCGATTGTCAGTAATAACTCTTCCACACCCTTCCCTTACAGCTTTGCCGTTTCTGTCAAACGTAAAGTACCAAGTCGTGCAGAATAAGACTGTGACATTACTTCATTTAGTATATACCTCTCTGTGTGTGTGATCCGTTAATTTGCCATTCTAGTGGGTTGGTCTTTTTTTCTGTAGGAGCTTTCTACATCTTGTGGTTCCGCTATTCTGTATTTCCAGCTTGAACAGATAAATAACCATCCTCTAAGCTTAGCTAAGCAAAAGTTGTACCGAAATGACCACCACAAGATGCCCGTTTAGGTGGTAGCATTGGTTATAATACAGTGCTGTGGCGTCTTGATAAATTCCACTTATTCTTCTCGCCCCAATTTGAGGTGGTCTGGAACTTGCACTACAAGTGGCTACAGTAGTGGCAATGTCACTGGAGAGTTCAGTTTCGGAGCTGTGAAGAAGGTGGAAGATATTTGAATTTGGATAGAAAGGGTCACCACCTATACCACAAATCTTCAGCTTTGAGGAGCTGGTATTGGTTCGTAGCTTATTGTCCATAAATCCATTGAGAGCACCCAGAGGAGCCAATCTCTCTACCCAAATGGCATTCCTGACGCAGCTAGCGCTCCCAAATCCACTACTTGTAGAAGTACCGGTAGCTCACATCTGGGTGTTGCCGCAGGGGTTCAACATTCGAGAACATGTAGCTTCCAGTAGCCACAGACATAGCTCCTCGCCGTATGATACCTGCTCGTTTCCCAGAAAACATGTCACCTTCGTTTTTTCGCAGAGGACGACCGCAATTCCATCTTCCAGTCTCATTCTCCCTGGTCGACACTATCTGGCAGTAGTTCAATCCAGGGGTGCAGTAGCACGAGTCTAGTCCAGTGTTGCAGGAGCTAGCTGCCTCAAAAGACGCAGGAGGGGATACGGTCGTCCTTGATCGTCCAGCTCGCTCCGACTGTACTGTTTGAATCCGTGTTTTGCGTAGAATCCAGCTGCTCGGGGATTCTGTTCGTTCACCTCGACGATCACGGAAGTATGCCCTTTTCGAGTAGCCTGATCAACGACATTCTGAACTAGCTGGGATCCTATACCTGAGCCGAAGAAGTACGTATCCACGAAGAGAGCCTCGATATGAGTCTGTGTCTGTGTTTCTGAGGTCAGCAGAAACGCCTGGATTGTACCGGAATCGTTTCTGTGCACTCTCAGGTCCTGTTGGTGAAAGAACCGGCTCTCGGTGAGCTGTTCATCAATCTCGTCAATCTCCGTTGAGCTTAGAAACTCATGGGACGCTTCCACAGACCGTCTCCAGAGTTTGTGGAGTTCTTGTGGTTGGTTGGTGGTAGCTATCAAAGACATACCTTGTGGTTATGGGTGGCTGTACTTGTGGTACCAGCTGAGTCAGACAAAGAGACAATGTAATTAAACCGGCCGTGACCTTGATGGTCAGTTGGTGATATTATCGGTAGAGTCCGATCGACTTGCTTGGAAATCGAGATCAGCCCACTTTGGTAGATGCAAAGAGGCACCAACGGTTATTTGTAGTGTGTGGACTAGTACTAACCGACCTTCCTGGTACCGCCCAAATAACACCGACCTCACCCTTACCACCAATGCTATCCTTGCAGTCACACTTGCAGAACACATGTTCACCGTGCATTCCTAATGCTGTGTGACGGAGTCCGAAACCGTTGCATTCCGCATACATCAACAGACAACCTCAATTAATAGGACACGTTTTTGTCGCCTTGGGAATGTTACATAACGCCACCCAAGACCAGCGCTAACGCCACGCATAAAACACGCTTCCCGGTAATAGCTCCATCCCCCCGCCTCGCCACTAATAACCCCAGGGGTGTGTGGTCACCAGTCTCCTTCCGAGAACACTCGCCTCCTTCGGGGGCCCTTTTTAACCGCTGCCGCTGGATAAGCTTGAAGGTTGCTTGCAGTGGGTCTGTGCCGTGCACCAGGGCGTGAGAAGTGGTATGCAAGAAGAAGAGTTTAAACACAGAAGAAGACATTAGTAGGGATGTGTTTGTGTCTGTCAAAATATCGTCTTCAGGAAGCACCTTACTGTGCTTGTATCTCACCAAGCCACATTGTATTTACTGTAATACCTTGCGGATCATTCGCTGGGATGTTAGTTCCGGCTACAGTAGCTAGGAGTAGAGTTAAATAAGTCCACCATTTTAGAGGTGTTTGAGAGGCAAACTCGAGGAGCGTGCAAATATTCGAGAAAAATCGGAACAACACCAATAACGCCAGATTTCCAACCAGCTCCATTTCTTCTTGTTTGCCAAATTTTCCCCTCCTCTCTAGCTGCCTCCCTTCTTGCACTTTCCCCCCACATCCGCCACCACCACCAAGGTAAAGGCAATACTCAAACTAATTTTATCCGACACACAATTTATGCAGCCGTGCATCGACATCATCACTTGCGACATTTACCTGATCTTCTCAACCGTCAAGCTCAGTTCAGCTATATCAACACGTCAGCTCCATCAAGCGATAGTACGATTGTTCCACCCATCCAGCTAAACATTCTTTGTTTCCCTGCACAAGCACCTTCTGCAAAGTACACCCTTCCAATCTGCACGACACTGCTACCCTACATAACACGCTCAGCTCACTCTCACATCACACAAAAGTCATCTCTCCGATGATATCGCTACTACCAGACTTGGACCACTTGACGGGCGACGAACAGGCGTGGTTTCTGACGTTTGCGTCGTCGGTCGCCTGCGTTCTCGGCTGTCTGATTCTCTACGTCGACAGCATCATCTACGGCTTCAAACGACTCAAGGGATGGATCACAGGTGAACCTCCTGGCGAGGCTGAGGATCTATGGAACTCCAAGGGCTTCCTGATCATTTCTCTGTCTCTGTCCGGAGGCATTCTCATCTTCACAGCTCTCTACAGACTCTTCCCTCAGGCTCTCGTCTACCTGGAACATTCCAAACTGCTGACTCCTCAACAAAGCAATTTTCTCGTGCTGGTCATGTTCATCAGTGGCGTGGTTGTGTGTGCCGGCATTAACTACGTGGTTCACGCCGCCACTTCCAAATCCATTGTTCATTGTGTCCATGGAGACGAACGGAAAGACAGCTCTGCTACAGTGGCTTCGTCTTCGAGCCATACACACACAGAGCCACCAGTCGCACCCCCTCGAGCTCACAGCCACGCGCACGGAGGACACCATCACGTGCACCACCATTCAGATACCGCTGTTCCCACTCACGTGACCCATACCCACGTGATCCCCACCGGCGAAATGTCCGAAAACACGCCTCTTCTTCACGTGGCTCCCAGAAAGCGTTCGATTCTCGATCTGGCTCATGAAACAATCAAGGGAGCCGCTCCCGTGGGAGAATGTCGAGGATACACTTGTGGTGACTGCTGTGCGCCGGAAGATCAGGTTGTTTGTGACCCTGATCCGTTCGAAGAACCCTTTGCTTACCCTGGAGAAGAGTTTAGATTCCAGGATGACCATGCTCCTACACATGTTGAACTCGGCGAAGAGGACACAGACGAAATTGACCCTCTTGACGATCATCACCACCATCATCACCATGATCACGACCATCACGATCATGACCATGACACTGATCTTGAACATCAGGTCCATCATCACCATGTTTCCACCAGACGCTCGCATCTGTACTCCATTGCGCTGCAAACGGGTCTGGCCATCACTCTACACAAGCTTCCCGAGGGTTTCATCACCTTTGCAACTTCTCATGCTGACAAGGAGCTAGGACTCAATGTCTTCCTGTCATTGATTGTTCACAACTTTACCGAAGGATTCACCATTGCATTCCCCTTTTACGCGTCGCTGCGGAAAAAGTGGCAGGCTGTGCTTCTGGCGTCGATTCTGGGCGGATGTTCCCAGCCTCTAGGAGCAGTGGTGGCCTGGCTCATGTTCAGACACCAGAACCTGCATACCGATGCTACTGACATTCTGTATGGATCCATCATGGGCATGACGTGCGGATTTCTGTGTATCATTGGTCTGCAGATGTACGGCACGGCCATTGGTTTTGGAGGAACGCAAAAGGTGTGTTTGACCAGTGCGTTTGCAGGAATGTTTATTGTGGGTTCTTGTTATGCCCTGACTGCCTAGACGAGCGGACTAGACGAGCGCAACCTAGACGAGCGCTGTGAGTCTAGGTTGCAGATCATTGACAGGCGCAGCGAGTGTTCTGATGAACACGTTTAACGGCTGAGGCTATAAACACAGGTGGACTACAACGGCCAAGACAGCATCACGATGCCACACGGTCTGTCAGTCCTGATTTTATGAGTTATGAAAAGCGTGAGCTACACGCAAAATTATGTATTTAAAAAGGTTGGTTTTTTGGTGAGCTCTATTGGCGCGGGTAGATTGTTAGTAATGGCGGTATAGTCGAAGCCACGTGATGTACCCGGGCTTACTGCTGATTCAGGTAAGTTTCTGCTGCTCTGTCGAGCCACTACAAGTTTGGATGATCGGCTTGCAGTGGTCTGGTTTCATCAGTAGCTCTGAACAATGGTAGAATATTGGAAACTATCCTCTTAACTAGAGCTACCTGAGATGTTGCAGATTACTTTTACTCTGAACCAACTGACAAGTGAAGTGTGATTGTTTTCCATCCTTCAAAGGAAACTGCGATAATTTCCACTGCTGTAGGGGCTAGCTAGCGGGTAATAAAATCGAGATGGTAATGAATAATTTCAGTCATGTTAGCTCCAAATAAGAGACGGTAGGCTACCTTGGGTGCAGACTCGGTAGTCAAACCTCTCAGACTGTGTTGTGGTGTGTAATCGTATGGTGTGTGTATGAAGGGCATAACGTATACATCCTTTAGAAGCCATGGAGACACGTATATACCAGAAATTACAGCCTTACAACACTTGTTCAGACTGAATTTCGGCTTGTACCGACTTGTCGCGTGACAAACATTACTTATGAGATCCGTATACATCTCGAAACATGCACAACCACGTGGGCGAGCTCAACAAGACTCCAAACAAATAAAAACTGGTACCATTCTGTTGCTCCCAATCTCACGAACACCACCATACTACCCTCTTCCCTATATCTCAACTCCCTCACATTTCACCATATTCCTGTCTGCCCTCCCCCAAATAAGGTTACGACCCATTATGGCACCAGCCTCTTGCTTACACAAGCACCCCAAACAACAAATGGTCGACCTGGTCGTTACGCACCGGATCCGCGACGCCATTGTCATTTTCCAGTCCTTCTACACAAAGTACTCGCCCGAGAGTATAGAGAATGAGTGGAACCTGGCGCAGGTGAAGTGGGAGTTTCCCAGTGAACGTGGAGTGACGAGGAAGGATGGGGGGCAAGAAAAGACCCAATCGACTCAATCATCTCAATCGACTCAATCATCTCAATCGACACAATCGAACCAATCAACAGACTCGGACGCGTCACTTTCTGTTACAGAAAAACTCCTACGATTATCGCCAGAAGCACCGTCAATCTCTCATGTCGACCTCATCAACCTATCAAAGGCCCTGCAGAGAAAGATCAAGGGCAAGCTGCGTCTCAAGCCGCAAAATGGCGTGTTTGAGG
The DNA here is from genome assembly GCA_900519085.1 of Yarrowia deformans. Lineage (NCBI taxonomy): Eukaryota > Fungi > Ascomycota > Dipodascomycetes > Dipodascales > Yarrowia > Yarrowia deformans. The sequence goes on along the minus strand of ULGY01000021.1, from coordinate 80,985 downwards.
GCTCCAAATCGACCCGGACCCACGAGTACGGACCCTTCAACCTCCCCTACCTTCTCTATGGAACCAGTGTCTACTGTCCTCCTCCTCCCGAGAAGAAAAAGAAGACTCGCGAGTTCATGCGCATTCTGGAGACTCAGAAACGTCTGCTTGAAGAGGCCGACTACCAGCAGCTTTTGGTGGACAAATCGGCGCCTGACATCACCACACAGGGTCTCAATGATCATCTGGTGCATTCGGAGGATATCACCGCTCCCACAATCAACCAACAGACCAAAGAGCTCAAGCACCAGATCACTACCATCTTCAACATTGCTTTGTCGGTGGTCTCGGTCTCCTACGCCATCTGGTACTGGACCAAGAGCTCGGCAGCCATGGGGGTGTCTGCCCGAGCATTATTGGCCATCTGGGGAGGTCTGGTGATTCTGGTGGCCGAGGTGGTGGTCTACGGCCGTTACATTCGTAAAACCACCGAGGCGCGGGTCACAGAGCGCAAAAAGAGGGAAACGAAGCAGATTGTCAGCACTTCGGAGTTTAGAGCAGGAAAGGAAACGGTGGAGTTTCAGACGGAGATCCCCGAGGACGAGTGTCTGGATACGGTGGACCTCATCAAGGGCAACCATCTGAATACTGTTCTTGGAGCCACCACGGGTGTGGAAACCAAGACGGAACCCGTCAAGAGGAACAGACCTGTTTTTTAGCCCCGTGGAGGCAGTTTAGAACTAACTGACAATTAGAGAGATCGAATTAGGCCTCAATACATGTAATTTATGACTGAGCTGGAGTTGAAGTGCTGTACCTATGTTTACAATGGCTTGTTCTCGATGCTGTGGTATTGCATAAGCTCAACTGTGCTCTAGACACACAACTATCAGCACCACACACGCACAAGATCTCATTTAATCCACTCGTCCAGCATACCAAACGAAAGCCCTTGATCTCCTGGATATGATGGTGCTATCCGATTTTTAATTGCTTCGAAATTAGCTGAGTTCTGACATCTCTTGCTCGGAAACTACGCGATCGCTTTTTTAATTTAGAAATCCAAGTAGTTTGCTCAACATAATATATCACGTGACTCACCAACATGTCGGCTAAAAATCGCCCATTTTCCACCACCAAACCGGGCTGACCCAAACGGCCCAATCCGTCCAATCTAGGCCGTCCCGATTAGGAAGTCGGAACCTTATTATGACGTACGCATGTGTGTGTGACGGTGTGAGACGTGTAACACAAAAAAAATAAGACGACGACGAGACAAGCAAATAAAAAACGAAAAAATGGGCAAAAAAAAAAAAAACCAAACAAATAAATGGAAAACGAAAAGCGAATTTCTGTGGGGTGGACAAAGCATTTGTTGAGATGCACACAGATGTGTACGTACGATACTGGAGGATGCTGAAATTACTTGATTAGTTGTGATGCTGAAATTGCTTGATCACTCGTTTCAAGCTGCTCCGTATGGTCATGTCATGCCCCGCAAATTGGGTGGAATTCTGTCAGAATGACATGTAATCACGGTAGCCTGTGATGTAGTTGTAAATGGCATTTTTGGTTAGGCAGACGTGCTGGTGAGAGTCAGAAGCCACCATGGGGACCAGCTCATTGAGAGCTATCGGTCGGTGTGCCGTACGCTTGTATTGGATATGTTTCTTGGTGTGAATCCAGGGCATCATGGCTGTACCTCTTAACCATCACTTCTGACACATTTGACGGAGTGCTAGAACCTTTGAAAGGCGGATTTCATAGCACTAGCGGAATCAAAGGGGTGGGCAGGGCCTAGGAACTGGACTACGTCTTTGTTTCGGGGTCTGCCATTGTAGATCTATGTCTGAAGGCAGTTTGTCGGTCAAGACGGTACAGTCACAATTTGTCAGCTTATGAGCCAAGAAAGGCGACCATGGCAGCAGCAAGTATTACCACGACTTTCTCTTGGCACCGCTAGCTTCAGATAAGCCACGATAACGGCCAGGGTCTCTGTGGCTTGCCAAGAAAGGAGTGATACGATAACAGAGTACAAGAGGCCAAGTTCCGGGGCTTCCGAGGAGAACGCGGATAACGAAGGAGAGCGGCCAGAGCCGTCGTGGTCACGTGATACGATCTCGTGGCCAATTCTGAGTTCATCCGACATGACGTTTGCTGCTCTCCACCAAATCCTTGCTACTGCTCGATTAGGTCAACCTGCTTGCACTTGTACCTACAGGTGAGACCATAGATATTTACTCCGCAAAGTGAAGATGGAGTTTGCGAGGATCTACTGTACAGTACTGTACTGTACCGGTACTTGTAGCCGCTACCGGTTGAGTCTTTCGATATTTGTTCGATGGTGAGTGTTTACAGATACGGAGCGGTGTGTACTAGAACACTACAGGATCGAACATGATATCGTCCCTGTATTCTAGTACTTGTACACCACCATTGGTAACTCGCAAGAGCAACTAAGCCCTCGCACCTCCTGCTTCTCTGGCGTATGTACGAGTACTATACTTGAATCTTGAGAATAAAAAAAACAGATCCAGCAAGCAACCCCAGCACTTTTGGGCATGAGAAGTAGGAGTAAGAGTCCCGTGGTCACCTGTAGAAATCCTGATTAACGAAAAGTGCACACCAGTACACCCCAGACATCACCTCCTTCTCCGCAATGACATCATACTGGAACTGTACTGCATCTATACCTCTCGATCCGCCGTCCTGTTTCACATAGTTGCTCTCTCCAGCCACCTGAGCCACAACTCAATCTGGGAGGTGTAGGAGTCTGAGTGGTGATACGAGCTGACGATATGGTTGAAGAACCGCGGTAAGACACAGCAAGAGTCTATGACTGATTGAATGGGATTTTCGTCTCACGCAAATCAGACAAATCATGTGTCTCTACGTTAAGAGTGATCGACATACGCGTACAGAATGTGCAAATATTGCTTTTTCGAAAAGAAGAAAAAAGTGGTACTTCTTGAGCGTGGTAGAGAGCAAAGTTGCACGTGACTTGGGTATGTTTTGCGAGGTAAAATGCTTCTTCATTGTTGTTATTGTCTTGAACACGTGACTTGGCCTTTTCAAATCATAATGTGAGTACACATGATTTTCAGACAAGGCTAACCTATACAGGCTAAATGCAAAGAGTATAGACTCGAGATGTCGGACTCCGAAGAAAATCATGGATTCACGTGACCAGAGAGAATTGTGCCGCACCAAACAAAAGAACCAGAAGCCTGAGACACTACAAAAATGCTCTTATAGACGCGACCAGATTACTGTTGCGAAAGCGTACGGATTACAGTTGGACGTGTTTGAAGTGTACCGGTACGAGCAGATCAAAATGGAGAGTGAATGTTTACAATACTCGTGCTGAGGACAACAAAACCAGCACAAAGCGGGAGTCGAAAGTGCCAATACCCCTTGGCATCAATACACGCCTTGATCCGGAGTTGCAAATCGTCGATCTGGGACGCGCAGGTACTCTTCCAGCTCGGCTCTTCCGAACGTCCCTTTATCGCCCATTTTTGAGGCGACGTTTTTGCCGCCTGAGCTACAAGAGACTCCCAGATGTACTGCAAGGGGTTCAGGTCTGGCGACTTTGGCGGCCATTCGAGGCACGTGATCTGCTTTTCTGCCAGCAGGTCTTTGAAGGTCTTGGCTTTGTGTGTTGGAGCATTGTCCTGCATGAACAGGAGTCCGTCTTCGGGGTTGTAAGCTGGCAGAAGCATCTCTTCCAAAAGAGCCTTGCAGGCTGCGGTGTTGGCTCCGTCCTTGAGGAACAGTTTCGATCGTTGATTTTCCCCCCAGAACATGGCTGCAACACGGATTCTCATGAGCGGGGTCGACGGAGGATCCGCGTATATCGGGGTAGGGTCATCTGCTCGTGCGAAAACTCGCTGACGTTTGTTGCCTCCTCTCTCCGCACAAGACTCTCCACTCCACATGACGTTTCTCCATTGATCCGCGGTCCAGGAACGTTTATCTTTGCACCATTTGAACCTAGCCGCGGCCTGCTCAGGCGTCACGTCTTTAGGACGCGTTCTTGCAGGCATCTTGGTCACTCCCAGCTCGTTTTTCAGCTCTTTGATCTCCTTGATGCTCATCTTGGTTCCGCGTACGTCATCGACGGGTGTTTCTTGAGACTCGCGGCCATACGCCGCTTGTCCTGCACCGAGGGTCCGTCCGTTTCGTGACAGCAGGTCTGGAAGGTGTTTAGCCCGAGGTTGGTTCAGGTGGTCGCTCACGACTTTCCTGGGGATTACCATATCACGAGCAATATCCTGGGCCGACATTCCTCCCAGCATCTCGCCTTTTTTCCGCATCGGGTAGTTCGGCAGCTTTTCGAACAGGTGGCATTGTAGACGGTGTGTGGGGGGGTTGGTGTGTGTGCTCGTACGATATAATTACAGGTACCAGTACTGCAGCTCCACGCGTTCCATTTTCTGACAGATCTAGAAGTCTGATGACAAATCTGAGCTCAGACGTGGAACCAGAAGGATCGAGTTACAGTACCAAAGTGCTTTTGTTTCAGATATAAACGCGCTCTAGAAAAAGCTGTAAGGCTCGCATCTACCCCAATGATATCTAATCGACTCAACCAGGTCTCGAACCTGAGCCTCTTAGTGAGTTGAAAACAGCCAACAGACAGTATCGTATCGTACCTGGTACAATGTCTCCCTAGAATAAAAACCAACAAACAGACGTGGGACTGTGCTAAAGCCATATCTGTATGATTATTGATGTGTAGTCAATGTAACGACTTACAATCCACTTTACAGGACACACCGTTCCGATAGTAGTGCCACCAGGGGAGGTGGACACTTGTCCATCCATCAGAAAGAGATTCCAGGCCAGCAGAAAGCTTCTATCCACAGGACAGACTTCAGCCAGCAACAGCACATACACCCATGTGCTGGTAATTGCCGGTTCTATCTCACTAACTTGGGGTTCGAAACAAACCTGAGCCTTTTGTACGAGTAGTCGTACCTGGTAGGATAGTGAGGTGAGATTAAAACAGTCAACAGACATCTACAGGAGATGTGGGTCCCTATCCAAAAAAAGTGGGAGTATTGTCAACACTCACTCAAGCATGATTACATAACGTTTCAGAACCAGCCCACATACAGTACTTGTACCACTTCTGAACGTTCCAGAGAACGTAGAGCAATTCCGCACACGCAATTCCACTCAGAAAAGCCACATTACAATACAAAACTTGTGTCAAAACCCGGCTAAACCGACTCTGGAAAACGTCCACCTTTGCCGCCGTCAACATTCACCTCAATTCCTTCTAAATTGACCCCACAACATTTTGAAAAGTACGAAAATACTCCCCTCGCCGAGCTGACCAAGATGGAGCTGTCAATATCTCCATATCTCCCCACCTCACACCCCCACCCCCAGCCCCGACGCCACATCTTGGCTTTGCCACGGTCTTACAAATAACGTTTGTTGGGAGTCAGGAGGCGCACAGAAAGCCGTTGGACGATTCCGGGGTATTTTGGATTCCAGCAGGAACTGCGGCACGTGACGCGGCTCTCCCCGTAGGTCACGTGGCGGGCCGCGCGCTAATTTTTTGTAGAATGTCCCAGCTCGCCAAATCGGCCTCTACCGGAACTTCGGATTCCCCCGCCTCCGATCCGCCCGGACCAATCAAAACAGAGTTATCACGCGACATTTGAGACATTGCTTGGGACACAAACCTAAACTGGCGATTTCGGAAGTCCGCTTTTAAAGTTAACCACAATCGCTCTAAGCGAAGAACACTGATCGAACAATTTGGGAGTTTTCATTTTTTTTTTTTCGCAACCACCACCACCAACTCACCAACCACTCGACCAAGACCATCTTTTCGGGGTATCACCTTGGTGGTCTGGAGGCGAAGGGAAACCTACTGCAAACTAGAATGTGCCAGTTATGGCGGTCACGTGACGGCGCGCTCCCTTCGTTAACGCCCCCCCCCCTCCCCCTCCCCCTCTTTCACATGCTTCTCTGCTGTAGTACTACCAAGACTTTTGGGAGCGAGACCCAGGTAACGACGGGAAAAAAAAATAAAAAAAAGGACGATGGTGATGTACTCAGGTGTTGTGCATGAACCTTATTACTAAGGTAGGGTAACTGGCGGAGTGCAGCAGAAGGGAGGGTGCAGAAATGTGTGCAGACGGTTAATGTTGTTTGGACGAGCGTGGAGGCGGTTGCCAATGGAGGTTTGGGGACCCGAAAAAAACGNCCCTTCGTTAACGCCCCCCCCCCCTCCCCCTCCCCCTCTTTCACATGCTTCTCTGCTGTAGTACTACCAAGACTTTTGGGAGCGAGACCCAGGTAACGACGGGAAAAAAAAATAAAAAAAAGGACGATGGTGATGTACTCAGGTGTTGTGCATGAACCTTATTACTAAGGTAGGGTAACTGGCGGAGTGCAGCAGAAGGGAGGGTGCAGAAATGTGTGCAGACGGTTAATGTTGTTTGGACGAGCGTGGAGGCGGTTGCCAATGGAGGTTTGGGGACCCGAAAAAAACGCCGAAAAATGCGGAATCAATTCTCCCGGATTCTTGAGCGCCGTACCAGCTATCTTCAATTTTTTCGAGCCTCTTGCTCCACTGCCACAATTTGTATCAACTTAAAACCCACGTTTTTGAGTGCAAAAAAAGTCTTTGTTTTTTGATTTTTTTGATTTTCATATCCCGACGATGGCGGTAACGGCCACCCGGAGGAACGGCAGAACGGCGCGAGAAAATTAGCCACAGGTTGGAGAAGCTGACAAGAGGTAGATATGGCCGTGGGGGTCGTGCTAAAAATAGCCCAAAACTGTTTTACCGAATACCTGGGTGTTTACGAATTATGGCGATTTTCCATTTGCACATTGGTGCGCGCGGCTGAAACCTAGACAAGGAAAATCAAGAAAATCAGCGGAAAATCGCGAGAAATCAGAGACACTCACTGCAGCGCCGCAGAGGCTAAAAACGTGCTCCAAGCCGGACCCGTGATGGAACGTGTGGTGGAAGGGTTTTACACCGTTCCAGGCTGTTATTATAGATGACAGTGTTCCAGACGTTGGATTATAGTCATAGATGCCAAGGTAGTGGATGATAGTTGGTTAGACGCCGAGTCGAGAAACGGTACCGGTGGTAGCGTTCAATTGTACGTCGTAACTTGAGCGTTTCAAGCCACTGTCGAATCACCACGAATTTACCGCGAATAAATTCCGAATTTGCAACGATTAAATGTCGGGAAAATCGGGATAAATCAGAACAAACTGGAAAAAACAAAAAACACCCTCTTCTCCAGATACTCCACATCCGTGCATGTCGCTACGCCGAACCAACCAGATGGACTGCACTAAAACGTGTTCCTGCACTCGGCTGCTTCAAGTAACACTACACCAGAAACAAAATAAAAAACGTGTCGTCGTGTCGTCGTGTCGTCAACACCACTTATGACTTCTTCCCCTCTGTAACCTCGGCTTTTGCAACCCTGCCTGAGCTCGAAGGGCGCTAAATTTTACTCACAATTATTAGCCACCATTGACGGCGGCGTTTCAAGCCAATTTTTGTTTCGGTATTTTTTTTTGTTTCGGTATTTTTTTTGTTTCGGGTATTTTTTTTTTGTTTCCGTATTTCTTCTTGTTTTCTTCTTCTCAATTCCCGAACCCTAACCCTACACTCTCGATAACCTTGATAACGCGGGTTTCTATTTCGGGAAACTCTCCAGGGTTAGGGGAAGCTACAGCCAATCAGCGTTCGCGCTGGACGCACGTGACAGCTCCGGCCGCCAAGAAAGAGACAAGTGCCCAGATCTTGGCCAGAGGGGGACAAGACGTATGGGCTAGAGGTTAGGGCTGGAGGGTTGGGGGCAGCGAAATACAGCTGGCTTTTCGAGCCCTAACCGCCTGCCCTTGCCCACCGCCCCAACCCTTCCACCCACGACACTCATCGGGTCGGCACAGCCGCACCAGCCGTTGCAAAAAAACTTTGACAGCTCTAGGGCAATTCATTGAGTTCAGGGTAGGGGCTAAAATAGACTTCAGGCAAATAGCCTTCTTTAGACTTCCATCTTTAGATTCCTCTAGGTTAGAGTTCACGCAACAAAAAACCGTGCATAAGGTTTTGTCTTAAAGTAGGCTTAAAATCGCCCGTTGTTGACTGAGAGATACATGGCAAAAATATTCACCGCCAAGACCTGATCGTGTGAGGGAGAACTTGGAGGGAAAGTTGTGTCCAGGTTTTCACGTCGCCGGCAATTGATTCTGAGGTGTTTGGGGTGCTGGTTTTGTGTCGAGAATCCGTGTTTGGCCGGACTTTGATTTTCCCCAAAGTCATCTCTCCTGCGGTGCAGTGCAGTGCAAGATACTACGTCAGATTATAGAGTTTTTGGATGGTGAGGTTTGGGGGTGTTGGGGGCGGGTTTTGGGGGTTTGGGAACGCGGGTAGGGGCTGGGAAGGGTTAGGTGAGCGCGGTAGGGGTTGTTGGAGCGTTTTCAGAGCTCTTAACCTGTTCCAGAGGTGTACAGAGGGGGGTGTTGTGTCTGGTGGGGGAAACAGCAGTGTAACATTGATTAGCGACGTTACAGAGTGGTTAGGGGTGTTAGGGGGGGGTTGTAAGGTATTGTGGGTGTTGTGGAATAGTGGAGCAGGTGCTAATGACGTTTTATCTCGCTGTACAAGTACAGTAGAGACGTTCTTTGGGGGTTGGTAATGTGTTTTGACAAATCGCTCTGTTATTTGAAGGTGTGTATTTAGAGTAACATACGTTACACCAATGGAATCGTTGCAACTAGACGATTCGATTGAACCTGGTTTTGTTGAGATCATGTGACTGTAGCAGGAGTTGGAATTACTTTTGTTGAAAATCGGTTTTGGGCAATTCTTACTTCCTCATAACCTGTCAAACTCCTCACAACCCCCCACAACCTGTAAGACACACCCTCACAAACACTCATAACCTCTTCAGCGCCACTCTGACAATCCACTACGTCGCATTCGTCCGTCTATTACGTCTATTCGTACGTCCATCACCTCCCACTACGGCACACAAGGTTCACTAAGGTGTGCAAAACCTTGATCAAACCTTGGGGACAAACTCTAACGCTACTGGTATCATGCATATAACCTTGTATACCTCTCTTTTGACTTACCCTAACCCTACAAGTCTGGGCGTTTCGATCTCATGGCAATATATAAGAAGTAGCTGGTCCCCAGGCTGAAGACCATCAACACTTGTGAGGCGATTACACTAAACGCATCAGACGATACTAACGGTTACAAAACAACACAACACGACTCATACAACTCACACACACACACACACACACACACTCACCAGTTTCTCTCACAATGTCTGAGAAAAATGGAGTCAACTCCAACACTTCCACGGCTCGAACCATCACCAACAACTCGGCCGTGGAAACACCTCCTCCCTACGTGCAGACCATTGAGCAGGTGACCAAGCAGGAAAACGCCAACATCCACCAGGGTCTGTCCGATGGTGAAGTCAAAGACCGACTGGCCAAGGTCGGCCCCAACCAGCTCGACGAGGGCGAGGGCATTTCGCTCATCAAGGTGATTGTCGGCCAGGTCGCCAACGCCATGATTCTCGTGCTCATCATCTCCATGTGCATTTCGTTTGGAATCCGAGACTGGATTGCCGGAGGAGTCATTGCCGGCGTTCTGGGCATCAACGTTCTGGTCGGAGTCATTCAGCAGTACAACGCCGAGAAGACCATGGACTCGCTTCGATCGCTGTCTTCCCCCACCGCTCGAGTCATTCGAAACGGAGAGGACACCACCGTTCCCTCTGGAGATATCGTTCCCGGTGATCTGGTCGTTGTCAAGGTCGGAGATACCATTCCCGCGGACTTCCGAATCATCGAGCAGGTCAACTTCGAGACCGACGAGGCTCTGCTGACCGGAGAGTCGCTGCCCATTGCCAAGGACGCCGAGATTGTTTTCGACGACATCAACCTGCCTGTCGGAGACCGAATCAACATGGCGTTTTCTTCCTCCATCGTGTCCAAGGGCCGAGCCAAGGGTATCGTCACCTCCACCGGAATGCAGACCGAAATCGGAGTCATTGCCCAGTCCCTCAAGGGCCAGGACCGAGGCTTCCGACCCGTCAAGCGAGACGAGTTTGGAAAGGCCCGAAAGCGAGACTACATGGGCGCCTTCTTCGGCACCTGCGGAGACTTCATCCAGACCTTCCTCGGCACCAACGTCGGCACCCCCCTGCAGCGACGACTGGCCAAGCTCGCTCTCTACCTGTTCGGCATCGCCGTTATCTTTGCCATTGTTGTCATGGCCGCCCAGAAGTTTGACGTTAACCGAGAGGTCGCCGTCTACGCCATTGCCACTGCCCTTGCTATGATCCCCGCCTCCCTTGTCGTTGTCCTGACCATCACCATGGCGGTCGGCACCAAGGTCATGGTCCGACGAAACGTCATTGTCCGAAAGCTCGACTCTCTGGAGGCTCTTGGAGCCGTCAACGACATTTGCTCCGACAAGACCGGAACCCTGACCCAAGGAAAGATGATTGCCCGAAAGGTCTGGATCCCTGCTGTCGGCACCTTCACCGTGGAGCGATCCGAGGAGCCCTTCAACCCCGAGCAGGGAGTCACCGAGCTGCTGCCCTGGGACCCCAAGACCGAGTACTCCAAGCGACGAGAGACGGATGATCCTCGAGCCTTTGATGATGTTCTCGTCGATGTTTCCCGACGAACCATGGACGAGCAGAACCCTCTGTTCCAGTCCTGGATCGACTGTGCCTCTCTGGCCAACATTGCCGAGGTTTTCACCGACAACGAGGGAGCCTGGAAGGCCACCGGCGACCCCACCGAGATTGCCATCCAGGTTTTCGTGTCTCGACTGGGCAAGTCCCGAGAGGAGCTCATGAAGCAGCAGGGTCTGGTCCATGTTGCCGAGCACCCCTTTGATTCCACCGTCAAGCGAATGTCCGCCATCTACGACGCCCCCGACCAGTCCCGAGTCATTTTCACCAAGGGAGCCGTCGAGCGAGTTCTCTCTTGTTGCACCACCTGGACCAACCCCGCCTCCGGCGACACCGCGCCCTTCACCGAGGTTGAGACCGCCGAGATCGAGAAGCAGATGGAGACCCTTGCCAAGCAGGGTCTGCGAGTGCTGGCCTTTGCTACCCGACCCATGGACGCCTCCGAGGACCCCAAGGCCCGAGCCGACGTTGAGAAGGATCTTCACTTCCTCGGTCTGGTTGGAATCTACGACCCTCCTCGAGCCGAGTCCGGACCCGCCGTTGCCAAGTGTCACGAGGCCGGTATCAACGTCCACATGCTGACTGGAGACCATCCCGGAACCGCCAAGGCCATTGCCCAGGAGGTCGGCATCATCCCCGTCAACCTGTACCACTACCCCCAGGAGGTTGTCGACGTGATGGTCATGACTGCCATGCAGTTTGACGCTCTGTCCGACGACGAGATCGACGCTCTTCCCGTGCTGCCCCTTGTTATCGCCCGATGTGCCCCCGCCACCAAGGTCCGAATGATTGACGCCCTGCATCGACGAAACCGGTTCACCGCCATGACCGGAGACGGAGTCAACGACTCTCCCTCGCTCAAGAAGGCCGATGTCGGTATCGCCATGGGTATTGCCGGATCCGATGTTGCCAAGGACGCCTCCGACATTGTTCTGTCCGACGATAACTTTGCTTCCATTCTCAACGCCGTCGAGGAGGGCCGACGAATGGCCGACAACATCCAGAAGTTTGTGCTGCATCTGCTCGCCGGTAACGTTGGTCAGGCTTTCTTCCTGCTGCTGGGTCTCGTTTTCCAGGACAAGTCCGGTTTCTCCGTCTTCCCCCTGTCGCCCGTCGAGGTTCTGTGGATCATTATGATCACCTCCGCCTTCCCCGCCATGGGTCTTGGTGTGGAGGCTGCCCAGCCCGATATCATGACCAAGCCTCCTCGAGACCCCAAGGAGGGCCTGTTCAACTGGGAGCTCATCACCGACATGATCATCTACGGCCTGTGGCTCGCTGCCATCTGTATCGCCTCGTTTGTCATTGTCGTCTACGCCGATGGTAACGGCGAGCTCGGAATCGACTGTAACAAGGAGTTTTCCGAGTCGTGCCACTTTGTCTACCGAGCCCGAGCCCTGGCCTTCACCGAGATGACCTGGATGTTGCTCGTTCTCGCCTGGGAGGTGATTGACATGCGACGATCTGTGTTTGCCATGCACCCCGAGTCCGAGACCCCCTACACCCAGGTGTTCAAGGATCTGTGGTCCAACCAGTTCCTCTTCTGGTCCGTCATTCTCGGCTTCTTCACCGTCTTCCCTGTCGTCTACATTCCCGTTATCAACGACAAGGTCTTCCTGCACAAGGGAATCTCGTGGGAGTGGGGCGTGGCTGTTCTTGGTCTGATTCTCTTTGTCATTGGCGTCGAGCTGTACAAGTGGGCCAAGCGAGTCTTCTTCCGACACTATGAGAAGAAGCAGAAGAAGAAGGAGGTCCTTTCGGACTACGACGACAGCGATCCTTTCGCCAAGTTTGCCCAGACGGTTTCTCGATCCAACACCATGGAGAAGAACCCCATTTCCGTTGTTTAACGGATGTCGAAAGACGTATTTAGATTGTTAATAGATGTTTGCTTGTACGGAAGTGACTCGTAGCGGAAGTGACTGGCCGAAGGTCAGGAACGGACAACAACCAGCAGTAGCAGTAGCAGTAGCACCACAACTGGAACATCACCAGTAGGAGTAACACCAACAACACGACCAGCAACCTCACCACTGGCAACCTCACCACCACCACCCCCACCACCACCACCCCCACCACCACAACCTCAAGACTCACGGTTTCGTAGCACCACCACAGAACATCGTCGGTGGACCGATGGCTCTTCCATCACAAGCTGTATGTTGGCAGAACCGTAGCACTGTGTTCATCGTCACAGTGGATGAAATCGTGGTTAAACCGCCTGATTGAAGTCAGTACCATGGTACTTGTATGCAGTAAGACCTCGGTTTGGTCCATCGACAGTACATCCTCCTGGCACGCAACACGACTCCACACGACTCCACACGACTCCACGCGACACACGCATCACGCGACACGCGACAGACGACTGGTACTCAGCTGTCGCTCACCCAGCCAATTGAGCTCAACGGCTCATCGCAAACAAGTCTTTGTCACTCATTGCGGGTCATCGCCCTTGCATGGATCAAGCAGGCTTTTCAAGCAGGCTCTTTGTCTGGCAGTGGGGTGGCGATGGTGGTGGTACCAAGTAGGGCTGTGTTAGAGGGAAAAGGAGTGTTCGAAGAAGATGGGAACTTACCGAGGCTTAAAGAGATGAACAGGATAAGCAAGAAGGGCTGTTTTCATACTTTATGTGCTTGTCGCTGCCACATCTGTTACCGCCCTGTCATCCTTGTACAGTAAGAGTATGGGGAGGGTGATGTGAGGAGTGGTCTGAGGTGGGGAGGGTGATGTGAGGAGTGGTCCGAGGTAAGTAACAGAGCGTGTCAGTGTCAGCGATTTTCAGCAACTGTCAGCAACCGTAAATCGACAAGACCGGTGCAATTGAGTGTGTACTGTTGGGGCTGATGGGGCTGATGGTGTCGGATCCGTGACATGACCGATGGTGTAAGGGGAGAAGGAGAAGAGCTAAGAGGGCATCAAAGGGGGCAATTCAAAAGCGACAAAAGGGGGACACAAAAGGGGGATACGACAGGGGGACATTGTTGACGGTCTCGTCGTCTGTCAGTGTGGTCGTTGATGTCTGTCTCATGTATCAGTTGGTAGAGGCACATACTGTCACTTGGCAAGTCTGTCAGTTGCAAATCGTTCCCGCTGTTTGTGTGCGTTTCTCGTTGGTATCTGTGTCTGTGTCTGTGTCTGTGTCTGTATCTGTTTCAGGTATCGTCTTTCTGGCATCGTCTGGTCTGTAAGATGTCAACTACAAGAACAGTAGCTACCACACTTGCTTCTACACCACTGTCCCCTTCTCATCTCCAAAACCGACCTCTATTATATCCCACCTTAAACCACCATCAACACCACAACAGCCACAACGGGCAACACAGTGAAGAAGTAGGAGTTCAGCCACCCCCAGCACAGTAATATTCAGGGTGTTGTCGTGGTTCTGGTTTTTTTTTTTTTTTTTTTTTTTTTTTTTGTGCTTCAAGATTAAAAAAAAGCTGAGCAGTCATTTTAGGACCATTGTCGGATTTCTCGATTTTTCGAGATTCCAGAAGATTTTAGGGAAACCGCCAAAAATAGGAGAAAATCGGAATGGACAAAAAAGACGGCTTGTAGTGGTTATGGGACGTATCTTAAGAAGAACAGCTAGTGNGTTTTTTTTTTTTTTTTTTTTTTGTTTTTGCCTCATTTTGCCTTCGTTTTACCTTAATTTATCCTTAATTTATCCTTAATTTTTTTTTTTTCATTTTTCATTTTTCAACCTCCCCCTCCCCCTCCTCATAACCTGTCCACATTCACATCCACAGCAACCTCACCGAGCTAGCGCTACACTACCATTATTTTCCGCTCAAACAAAGACGGTCTATTTTGTTTTTCCAGCCTCCTTGTTCAACAGCAGCCACCGTTCCTCCTCCTGTAGTACTGTACTCCTGTGGCCGCTCTTTGGCGCATTTCTTTGTCAAATGGAGCCTTGTCGGAATATTCTGTTGCGTCGAATTGAACCGACCAAACCGGTGCTTCTTTGTGTGCCTCTTTTTCCTTGTCTCCAAAGGTGGTATCAGTTCATGCTCTGTTATCTCACGTCCTTGTCTGTCGACGTGCATCGTAGTATCAAAGCAACAAGGTGGGCAGGTGGAGGAAACCAAAGGGTTGTACTACAGGTGGTGTTGGTAAAGGTATTGGGGCGGTGGAAAAAAGAAAATAGACCAAACACGTGATTTCCGAAACACTTACGTACTCATATTTTCGAAATCTCTTTTCCTCGTCGAACTACACCCGTCGTATTACCCTGCTCTAGCGTCACATTGCAACCGACGAACAATACAACCGACGAAGTTGTAGCAGCCAACTAACAATACCACCGACAAAGTTGAGCAGCCAAGAGGTCGTATCTCGGTAAATACGGCGTTTGATCTTGGCAGAAAACTGCTTTTCAACTATGCACGTGACTCGACTATTCCCTAACTAAAGGTGTTTATGGGGGCAACACCAAACGACATCGAGCGCCCCTAAATGAACTTTCAGCTCGACAATATACAAGTAAATTGGTTGAGAGTGAGTCTATCAAAAGAAGGGGCAGAAGAAGTACGACAACTTACTGCAAAAACAGTACAAGTACTGTAGAGCACTCATCATCTCAAATTCAAGCAAGGTCACATGTTTTAGCAATAACTTTGGACACGCTCACGTTTCACAACGAACTAATGCTCGTATCCCCATAGTGCAACAGTGCGTACGGTAGCTACGACATTGTACTTCAGACTCTCTTAGTACTGTACATTGAATGTGTCCTCGGGTTGTGTATCACAGAAGGGTCTCTGTCACCTGCTTTCTAGAGCCACAATTAAGTCAGTCACTTGTTCATCTCCTCATCAAAGAAGAGTAGCTGCCAACAAAGGCTTCTTCTGCTGTAGCTGCTTGTTTTTGCCATAGCTTGGAGTCAGTAGGAAATAAGCAAATCTTTGCGTCTACTGTAGTCGAAGGACAGACTATGAATCTCTGGACTCGAAACGTGAACTCCTCGTTCTACCATCTCTCAACTATACGAAGAATCACGATCTACGCTTTTTCTGTCATCTCAATCTCTGTTCACTGTAGTATTTCTTCACGGATGTATAATCTCGCTCTAGTTCTCATCCAACTCCACCCTGGATATCACTTCGCTGATGAATGAGACGTCGTTATCAGAGGACACAGATCCATCCCCAAAGAACGATTTGATCCAGTTTTTGCTGGACGCAAAAATCATCGAGTCAGAGTCAGAGTCTGAGTCTGAGTCAGAGTCAGCCAACTCCTCTTTGATGCGATGGTATTCTCTCGAAATCTCTCGGGAATCGATAGATTGGAATGAAGGCTCGTCGTGGTCGTCGTCATTCTGAGTCCCAGAATCGTCAAGTACCCCCTTCACCTCGTCAGCCATACCCGGATGAGCAGCCCAGGAAGCGTCAATGTGTCTTTGAGTGAGAGGCGTGTATTCCTTTTTGTGTCCACCTCGTTTCCGCCTTGTGTTTGGAGTCTGGGCCGAGTTTGTCTTTGTGAGAGGAGTGAGCCCTTTGCCGGACGGTTTCGTAGCACGGATAATAGTGTCACTGTTGACGTGATTTTCGTCGTTCACAGATGTGGTATCAGTTCTGGTATCGTTCTTGAGCGTGGTATCGTTCTTGAGACTCTTGGTATCTTTCATCTTTGAGTGTGGTGTGTAAGTGTAAGAGAGTAATCTATCAGCTATAGCTAATCATATCAACAGAAAATTACTGTACTGTAAAATATCCTAGTCTAATGAGGTCTACAGGTAACAGGGTACTATATCAGAAATGGCGAATCCATCGATAGGATTCAAACAAAACCTCACCCTCTTACCTACCCAGAATATCCACAACCAGCCATCCAACACCCACGGCAAGGGCTCAGGAGAAGTGGCTAACACCAGCTTTCTGAAGGTGAAATCAACGACTTACCATCAAACACAATGTCAACCATTGCAAACTGCTCTTCCTGTTTACTGAGAGGCAACCAGTTCAACGCTGCCTTAAGATGGTTAACTATGCTAAAACTGTAACATACGAGTCCACCAGAGTCCTGACCTCTCCCTAAAGTACCAACCTGGTTGTAGGGCTTCTCAAATCGGCTGACTCCCTCTTCACTCCACCTTTTGACGCTTACTAGGCATGGCGGTGGAAATGTCCCGCAAAAGACAGACCAGCTGTTTCTTGGCCAGGTGGTGAATCATATCGTCAAAGTTTTCGGTATCAGGCATGAGCTCTTCGATTCGTTTTGACGCATAGCTGCGGAGATCGTCATTCTGAGCCTCGAAGCTCTTTTGCCAGACATAGACGGCCTGGGACACGTCCATCTCCTCACTCTGGACCTTGGTGACGGCAATGTCCAGTAGCTCAGGTAGATCGTACATTTGGGCAGCCACAATCAGGTTTGCAGCGTCGTCCAATCCGAGCTCCAAGTCCTCTCCGTACAAGTATCGCACCATGACGTCCAGAGTGGACTTGGGGATGGGCAGCTTGACGCATTTCTGAGCCACCTCTTTCATTTTCGACTCCACCATGCCTCTGAAAAATGGCCACAGCCCTTCCAGAACGGTCTTGTGGACCCTGATTTCCTGCCCGTCCTCCCTCTTGAGAGAGAAATCAGACTCGGCATTCTGGTGGATCTGGGCCATGCCTGTTTTGTGGACACTAGTGTGCAAACCTGATTGATACACGTGGCTGTTCAATACCGCCAAGGTCTGTGGACCAAGCTCTTCATAGCTCCAGTCACTCCAGTCATCGCTTATCCACACCAATGTGTTGTCCACAAGGAAGGTGTTCCAGTTAATGACTACCATCCGGCTTCCAGGGGTTCTCGCGAAAGCGAACAGGACGGTTTCACCCACCACTTCGGGTCATGATGATGAAGAAGGTGAGTTTGAACTAATGACGTTGATCAGGCACCCCGAAACAACTCCACAGAACTTGGATCATGAAGCTACAGCTGAACTCCAATTGTATGCAAACAATGATTTACACATCATAAAACTCATTAATCAACCACTTGGCCATCTCATATCCTGGGCTCGATGAGTAGGTTGGTGATATCATTTATCTGTTACACGGGTCCAAAACGCAACCTTGTCAATATTGCTGATGACAAAATCCAGACAGCTCCACTAGATTCACGAGATTGAGACGATCCAAATGACACCAAGAAACGCACTAATACTAACACATACCAACCTCTGACCTCCGTTTCACATTTGTATCGCCAAAACCACCCAACTCAAACACCCTTAAAGTTCCATATACCCGATTGAGACGCGCATTGTTGGACGCGTTTTTAATTTGATTCCATTGGCACCACCCCTACACACCACATGACAGTCCAGCCTTTTCGCCTGCCTGTGGCGATCCAGGCCAAAATCATCCAGTTCGCCGAACTCTAAGACATCTTTGCCCTTTCTCAGACATGTCGGCAAACGCGAGCCGGGCTCCTTTCCTGCGAAGAAGCGCTCAAAGAACGGGTTCAAGCGCGGATTCCGTGGATGGAAATCCAGCAGCCTGGTTCCGGGATCGACAGCTGGCTCGCCGCGGCCCGATCGATGGTTTTGCGGGCCAAATCGATGAAAAACGAGCCGCAAAAATGGTGTTTTGCCTCCTCCATCTACGAGGCCAACATCTCTGGCATGCTCAACAACACCAGCGTGGAGTATTTGGACCCCGTTGACTGCGAAGGAACTCTTTTGCCTCCGTCCTTTGATCTACAGAATATACTTCCGAATACAACACGGTCGCTGGAAAGTACATGTCGACAGAGAAACCCGCGGGACACATTCTCGATCTCAAAACAATGAAGTTCGAAGAAGGGAAACTTCCCGGTGTCCATCCTTTCGGAAAAGGGCTCGGCTCAATCCCGCTCTACGATACCAGACGGGTGACGAAAACAGGTGTGTGTCCTGTGTCCAAGCTCAAAGTCAAGGGCGCTCGAAAGGACGACTACATTCACGTGATCCAGGAAAATGACAAGTGGATCCACGTGGGCGTCTGCCAACAACAGGTGATTCAACAAGGAGTACATGCTGGATAAGACCACCTGCAGATGGACACCTGACGGCAAGACTCTCACTCTCGATACCTTTGACTTATCGTGTCATCACATGGGGAGAGGAGACCGAAACGTGATTGTCCACCTGCTTCCAGGAGACCTGGGCGCCTTCATTTTCATGCATCCCGAACCCATGTTCATGATCATGTACTTTGACGGCGACGATGGCATGCCTCTGTTGACTTTGAGCAACTATTACGGCCAGATTCGGACCAACAAACACCATTACCCTCCCCTTCTCAAAATCTATACCGGAATCGTCTACATCTACTATTGCGACTCTGTCTTGATTCCCATCTGGGCTGATCGGGCCTGCGTTCTCGATCCCAAATCCCATTGCGGCCATGCGACCGTCCATGGAGTCGATCAGAATCACTTTTGATTTCGATCGTCGGCTTCCCCAAGATACCACACAGTCGGCCGACAAGCGGTTTGTCGTCTCCCACAATCGCGTCGTGGCCGACTTTGCAAAAGCCAAGACCTGGATCGTGAGAGACGAGGGCGCTTTCGGGTACAACTCTCTAGTTTTTGCCGGTCGCAGCGAATCCGGAGACAAGCCGCAGTTTTACCGCTGGAGCACCGTGTACGCCAACTATTTCACTAAGTACATTTATCGGCTGGCGGATGACCCGGAAAAGACCCTGAAATGGTTTGTGGAGAAGACCAAAGTGGCCGGGATGCTGGATAAGCTGGTGTACAGGGAGTGTGCACCTGGGTTTAGTTTGGATCAAAAGGAGAAGAGTGGCAGTATGGTGATCAAGGCCATGAAGAGGTATTAACGACATGCTATCACACACTACTAATCATGCTGTTGTCTTGTGGACTTGAATCACACGTATTCCACCAACTCTCATTCCATGAGAATCACTGCTTTCTATGCTCAAATGATTTCACACAGTATGGAAACTCTCGGATTGCTTCATGATATCAGAACTTGCAAGATGTGTATAGGTATAGCCATTGACTAATTACAGTGGCTAACACTTTCTACATAATAATTAATCAAGTGGGTCTCTCTGATCAGCAAAAACATGCACCAGCAAGTCACACTACAGTACCAATCTCTTCAACTACACCTTCCAAGATCATTTTGTCTCTCTGTAACACTCTTCTCTTAGATACCAAACATGGATGCCGCGTGAGTGTTTGTTGTACAGTCCTATCTACCACATATAATTATACCAGAGATTCAGGGGAGGTCCTGGCGGTTCAATATAATCCGTGTAATAGCTCCCCCTTGATTCATATAATTACATTTCCCCGTTATGACTTATTTATTATTGTGACCCATATTTCTGTTCAAAACTCAACCAACTTTCAACTAACTCTTCAACTACCACACTTGACGATAAGGTTCTGACATGCATGAGCTACATACACATCATGTCGGTCGTATTTCGCTCACCAAGTTACACAACACAATCGCACGATGCTCAGAACCCTCAGACCGCGTCAATTGGCGCCGTTTTTCCGCCACCATATTGCCACACGTCACCTGACCACCGCGCCGGCGTCCAAACTGTCCTATGTCTTCGATATCGACGGAGTTTTGATGCACGGAGGCGAGGCGATTCCTCAGGGACGACAGGCTCTGGTGGAGCTCGAACAGGCCCAGGTGCCGTGGATTCTGCTGACTAACGGCGGCGGCAAGTCCGAGGTCCAGCGGGTCGAAGAGCTCTCCAAGGCTCTGGACTTCTACATCGACCCCCAGCAGATTGTGCAGTCTCACACTCCCTTCCGTGGGCTCTCTGGACAGTACGAACGGGTGCTGGTGGTGGGAGGCGACCATGACATGTCGCGACAGGTGGCGGAACTGTACGGCTTCAAGCACGTGATTGTTCCGGCCGATATCGTGCGAGCCACGCCCCACGTGTGGCCGTACCACCGGCTGACCGACAAGGACGACTTCTGGGTCCTGCCACAGAAGGAATGCAATCAGCTGGTGGACCCCAACTCGGGCATGAACAAGGTCGACGCGGTGTTCATCTTCAACGACCCACGTGACTGGGGCACCGACGTCCAGATCGTCATGGACATGCTGCTCTCTCAGGACGGACACATCGGCACCAAGGCCAACTGGCACCCTCGACCAGCACAACCCACCCTCAAGTCGCCCTCCATCCCCATCTACTTTTCCAACAACGATCTGCTGTGGGCCAACCAGTACCCTCTGCCTCGTCTGGGCCAGGGAGCTCTTCGAACCACCATCGAGGCGCTGTTCACCGAGCTCACGGGCTACAAGCTGCGATCCACCATCATCGGAAAACCCGTGCGGGAAACCTACGAGTTTGCCGAGGAGACGCTGGACGACTGGCGACAAAAGACCTTCAACCTGGCCCCCGGATCGTGGGAAAAGGTGTACATGGTCGGAGACAACCCTGCCAGTGACATTGATGGAGCCAACAGATACGGCTGGGAAAGCATGTTGGTGCGAACGGGCGTTTTCCGAGACGCGGATCTGCCCGATGCCGTCGCCAAGCCCAATGCTGGTATTTATGACAATGTCCTGGACGCTGTTAGAGCAGGTATCAAGCGACATTACTAGGCTGATCTGGTTAGAGATCACGTGATGGCTGTGTAGAGCATGGCTATGCTTACTCATCCAGACCTTTACGTCGAATCTCTACAGCTACAGCCACAGCTACAGTTAGAACCCTTAGATAGTGTTACTTGAATACAATAGATGGACACAACCTGAGATCACGTGACATGCACGGATTGTATTACACAAGCAGATCACATGATATGAACGGACTATGTGACATAATCAGTCCACGTGATACATAATATTACCTGCTGCTTAGTCGTACTGGTAGTTGCCAGCATCACAGTATCCTCCGTTTAGCTAAATAAGGTTTTGTCACACAGAATATGTTGAACCGTATAGGGAGTGACACTTAGGAATTCTTCAGAGTGCAACTTACAGTGGATCTAGAAGAAAACAAAGCAGTTAGGCGTCTTAATCGGACCCATATTACAGTACGAAAGTGTTGTTTTTTCTTTCAGTAGCGGCTTTCAATGAGGAGATAGACCTAAAACCCCATTTTATGAGGTTCCAGAACCTGCATATGCTTTTGAGCTTATGCTTGAGGGCTTCAGTTCAGTCTGGTGTATGATTTGGTTGTCCAACGGCTTTTTTTCCGGTATTTTCGCTCCCACGTGATTTATACTTGGCTTTAGTTCACGAACCTTATTTAATTGGCGCTTTAGTTGCAAACTAGCCAACCAGTGGCTGCACCTGTATTCAAGTCAAGAAACCTTAATTGCCACTTACTAAGCATGACGTCATACCTCCACCTTTACCCCCTCGTCTAATCCTCTCCAAAAGCATGCGTCGGTATGGGTTTGACGAATTATCTCGATCTCTGTTGTCTCAACTTTTGGTTTGAGACACGCATAATTTACGATCGTTTATGGACCTTGCTGTAGGCTTTTGGTGAAGCCCCAAATGTCGAACAGGAGTGATCGGAACAATGTCGGTGGGGATTTAATCAATCATTTCGGGGTTGAGCTGTTTATCACCAATTTATCCCAGATTTTTCCGGTTTTTCAACGTTTTCTATAGATTATCCAACCCCCATACCCATGTCAAGTTTACTAAAATTGCCAGGTAGCCCTGTATACCCCCCAATAATAACCCTAGAGATACCGGAAGTGGTTTATTAGAACCGCCTCAGACGGCGCTACACCGCAAAAGTTTTCTTTTGCTCGCCCGACCAACCAGTCAAAACCCAGCCCCTATCAAATCACCCGATCCTGCCGGGTAACGTATGCATCGGCAGCAAACGGGTTTGCATCGATTTTGAAGACAGAGATCACCGGGATCTTCTATCGCAGGCAGCACTGCGTCATGTGGGCGTCTATTCGGTCAGAGATGGAAATTGCACGAAATTGCGTCTTTCGGGGGGTACAGCATCGTACAAGTATCCATGTTTCTATTGGACAGTTGTGACATGGAAATTGGTAAACGGACTCTTCCAAGCATTGAATGTACGGCAAGGGTGGACATTATTGTACCATTCGATTCAGCAGAGATCGATACACACTGTACGGTATGTACTTGCAACATCGTCAACTGTCGTTTATATGTTTGTTTGGCTGTTTGGAGGGGAATAATATTTTCTATTTGTAATTACGGTCACTTTTTTCTTTTTTTTCTTCTTTTCTATTGTTTTTTCATCTCGGTATCTTTTGTTCCTTCATCTTCAACCAAAAAGTCCCATTTAGTCCGATTGGGCCATGGAGTTCGGTAAAGACTTTTTTCGCACCTTTTTCTCTCCTTTTTTCTCACCCTATTTTTGCCCTCCCCCTCTATGCCCCTCCTGATCAACGTTGCTTTTAACCGTGGCGGTTTTTTATCTTTCTTTTCTTTGCTCCGTCAAATAAGCTTTGGGAGGGGCAGATATGGTGCGTCACAATGGTGCGTCACAATGGTGCGTCACAAGGATGCGTCACATAGTGTATCGTAGTCCCATAGGATACGTCACCGTTACCATACCCTACACTACAAGTACACGGTCCACCCAGCGGGTCATTAGTCATATCTCATTATAATACAGGGCAATGGTTAGTTGCATGCTATGTGGCCGATTTTCGGGGTATCAAGCGGAAACCGGGTGAAAGGGGGACGTGAGCCCCGACTTAGACCTTGTTGGCCTGGGTCTGCTCTCGGTGGAGCTTGGATGCATTCTGCTCGTGGAGCTGGTCCTTACACGACTGGAGACCGGAGCAGTTGTGCTGCTCCAGCAGCCGGTGCGTGCTGCAGAACTTGCCGTCGCAAAAGGAGCAGTCGCCGACCATGCGCAGGGGGGCGGAGGAGCAGCCCGTGAAGGAGCATCGCTTCTTCTTCTTGGTGGTTTTGGGGGCGGTGCACCGGCTCACCACGTTGACCGTCTTGCTGTCGAGATCGAGCTCCTCGATGGTCTTTGTGTCGTCCAGCGACTGGCCGCCGTACACCAGGTCGATGGTGGACGAGGACAGGGTGGCGTCTCGCTCGTGCAGGTACTCCTTGACGGCGGCGATAGTGTTGGCGGCGTCCATGGTCACGTCGTACGACTTTCCGGAAACAAACTTGACGGTGAAGGGCATCTTGGTATGGGGGTCGTGTAGTGGGTGTGGTTGTGGTTGTGGTTGTGGTTGTGGTTGTGGTTGTGGTTGTGGCAAGTGGGGCAAGATGCTGATTGTGCTGTGCTGGAGTCTGGTGGGTCTGGATTATCACGCTATCAAATTAATGGGGCGTGTTGTGGGCGGGATGTGAAACTGGTTCTGTTTGTGACGTTACGTCGGCGTGCGGTTGTGTGTACTTTGGTACTTTGTACGTGGTGGAGAGGCAAGTGCGGACCCACCCCCCTTTATATACAAAGCCACGCGATAACGTAATATAATGACTCTGATTGCCAAACAAGCTCGCTATCTCTTCTCGGAACTTCCATAAGCCTTGTTTGACATGCTAAAAACAGCACAAAGTGTAGCATGCGCACGTCAACTTTAATCCGTCAGCCTGCCCCACCGACCAGGACCACTTGGACCTCTCTCAAACTTATGGTTGGGCAACCTCTTCACATGGTGATCGCATAACGGTGGCGAATAAAAATAAGGCGAATGGTAAAAAGAGTCAAAAGACGGCCACCAAGGGGGGCCCCATAAGACAGGTGAAAAAAGGTCAAAAGGTGAAAAAAAGAACCCTTAGAAAATGAAAATGAAAATGAAGACCACGTGATGGCCAGATATTAGGCGGGGTGGGGGGAGGAAATAGGGGCAGAAAATGTGACCAGAATAGACCACCAGTCCCAGCTACTTGTACGCAGACCACCAGTAATGCACCAGCTATACGGATGACCTTATCATGTGCTCTTGTGCCATGGTTTTTGGCAAGAGTCATACCCCAGTCAGACGACGTTCTAAGGCCCGTCCTTGTCTGGCCAAACGTAACGTCATGTGACCGCTACTCTCGTCTATACGCTCACTTTTCTGTTGTCCCGTCTCTCTTGTTCGTATTGTCCGTTTGTCATGCTTCTCATACAGCCCACCTGCACACTAACTCCGACGTCCCCAACCGCCGAAATTAACTCCGAGGCTGTGCGGCACGAGTACAAGTGTACGATGCTTGCACACTGGTATGTAGATACTTGTACTCGTACAACAAAGGCCAACCGTACTGGTACAACGTGTCCAGTGTGTCCAACTTGGCGAGGTTGTGCCAAGTCCAGAATCTCTCACCCGACCGCATACTTCCAGCTCTCTCCGCTATGACCATGCGGCGCTTTTAGCCCTCTTTCCCATCCGCCCCTTTTATCCCTCAACCACGGAGAAAGACGGGCATGGCGGCACGAGGGAAAAGAGGAAAAGAGGAAAGAGGAAAAGACCGCAGTTGAGACAAGCCGACAGATACACAAACGGCAGCCAGACAGACAAAACGGCATGCTGATAAAGAAAAAAGACTCATGTCAGACAAACGTTTCAGCCTCAACTGGACGGTTTCACATGAGAAATTTGCTGTCAACACAGTGAACATAGCAAGACGTGTTTACCCGTTGACGTCGGCTTTGCCTATCCAAGTGGTCACGTGACTAGAAAGTGGCTCCAAATTCCCCGGTCACGTGAAAAGATCATCTAGCTCGTGATCCTAATAGATTAGCTGGAACCAGTACTCGTGGTGTAGTCACTCGCCATGGCAGTGATCTGACTGGACTTTTGGCCTGTCCGAGATAGTTACTTGGAATTACTTGGAATTTTTCCCTTTTTAGTTGACGACGGGAGATGCATTAAGTAGCTCATGCCCTCGCACGGAGCACGTCCACAACTCTCTCAGATTTGATTAAAAAGAACTGAGATTGGAACACACATGCCTACAAGTGCAAGTCTCTTTCATTCGATTTAAGACCTGTTTGGAGCTCTGAGCCACACGTCGACGAACAGCACAAAAAGTAGGATATCTCAGTGAGCTGAAACCATGTCTTAGCTGAATTGCAGTAAACAGTCTGCACTTGTATACCTGTTGAGCATTCGTCCCGTTAAGCCTATCGACAGTACAAAACCACATTCACAAGCAAAAAGTGCAGTTTTGCTAGCCTTCATCCTCCTAGGTTATCACCGAACACCATCTTCTCTTATGTCTCAATCCGTACACAGTCTTACAACGGTGTTTGAAGAGTGTTGCTACTTTCAGACGACTGAGACATGCAAATACTTCTTGAATCGGGCGTATGGGGTGTCTAGCCGTAGCTACTCTTAGTATCGCTGGGGATATCGCCGATGGGAGGGCTCGAGTTAGAAGACTACAAGTAGTATTTGAAACACCAGTCTAAGAACAAACACCTCAATCATCTGGGCCATCTCACCTTCTATGCTGGGTGGCAAACAGTCTCACCTGAATATAGTGTACTCGTAGTCACTCTATGTGAAAAGTGCTACCCCAACTCCCCTCACGTCCTTCTCACTTTGGACATTTGTCATGTCGAGTTTCGGTAAATGTTCTAGAAACTTCGACGACATCTATTACTAAGCAACGTCCGAGTCGTCCTAGAGAGCTGGGGACAGTCTCAAAATGACCCAATCATCTCCCCGCATTATTTCCTTCCCCCGCCCATTCAATAAACCGCCAAAAAGACCCGTTTTCGCGTGATTTCCCAGTTTGGACAGTTCCAGAGACTTCTCACAAATTCCCCCATTTTCTGGGAGGTTCTGATAACCTTATTTAGGTGGCGGGTGCATATTCGTGCGTTTTATCTGCACAGGTTATGCACCCTCCTGGAACTTCTGGATGATTCTCACCAGGTGGCAACATGAGTATATAGTATGGGGTGTTCGCCCCCCATGGTCAACTCAAACCAACAAACAACCACACAATCAACACACAACAACCCACAACACTAACGATGCAATTTGTCTATTCGCCCTACGATTACGAGCAGCAGCTGCAGCAACAGTACCAGTACCAGCAGCAGATGGCTCAGCGACAGGCTCTTGAAGAGTACTACCAGCGACAGGCTCTGGAGCAGCAGCGTCAGCGACAGTTGATGCGGCAGCAGGAGGAGCAGCGACTGCAGAAGATGATGCAGCTCAAGCAGCAGCAAGAGCAGCAGAAGCAGAAGCAGGAGCAGAAGCGGCTCGAGCAGGAGAATCACCAGCACCAGCACTACCGACAGCAACAGGCCCAGCAACTGTTTGACTACATGTACATGCAGCAGTTGCAGCAGCAGGAGTCTGTGCGACGCCAGCAGGAGCAGCAGAAGAAACAGGCTGCTCTGAAGGCCGCTTCTCTGGAAAAGGTCCGAGAGGCCGAAGCCAACCGACAGGCTGCTCTCAAGGCCGTTGAGGAGGCTGATGCCATTCGACAGGCTGCTCTTGAGGAGATTGCCGAGCAAGAGCGTCTAGAGCGGGAGGCTGAGAAGGCCAAGGCTGAGAAGGCCAAGGCTGAGAAGGCCAAGGCTGAGAAGGCCAAGGCTGAGAAGGCCAAGGCCGAGAAGGTCAAGGCTGAGAAGCAGGCTGCTCTCAAGCGTGCTGAGGCTGAGAAGAAGGCCAAGACTGAGGCTGAGGAGGCTGCTGCCGAGAAGAAGGCTCAGCTGGAAGCTCAAAAGGTCAACTCTCCCCAACCCAAACCCGTTCAGTCTGAAGCCGAGGCTTTTGCTGATTACTACTCTCAACTCACCGGATGTCCCGGTAACGGTCCATCTTTTGCCCAGGCTCTCAAACAGCTTGGTGTGAACGTCCACTACCATTCGGACGATGAGGACGATGAGGAGGAGGATAACGAGACTCTTGCTGATTCCAACGAGCAGCAGCAGCAGATGGTTTCCGAGAAGGAACTGCCTCTCCAGGTTGATCTTTCTCAGCCTGAGCCCAAGACTCTTCCTTCTACCACCTCTACCGATGTGGAAGACGACTCCGCCGATCTGCGGGATCCCTCTGGAGAGATCCACCCTCTTGTGGCTTTCCTCCAGTCTCTGGGAATCCCCGCCACCATCTCCGAGCCCCAGGTTGCCAAGGCCGAGTCTCAGGAAGACCCCGATCTTGCTCTGGCCGACTTTGTCGAGTCTCTGAGCGACGACGAGCAACCTTCCGAGGCTTCCAAGAAGGCCACCAAGGCCGCGAAGCGTGCCGCCAAGGCCCACGAGGCTGCTGCCAAGGCCCAGGCCGAAGCTGAGGCCGCGGCCAAGGCCCAGATCGAGGCCGAGGAGGAGCTCAAGCGGGAGAAGCTGGAAAAGAAGGCCGCCAAGAAGGCCGCTGCCAAGGCTGCCAAGAAGGCCAAGCAGGCCAAGCAGTCTAAGGCTCAGGCCACTCCTTCCACCCCTTCTACTCCCTCCAAGCCTCTTCCCTCCGTTGTTGTCTACTCTTCTCCTGTTGATACCGAAAAGGACGTGTCCAAGAAGCTGGCCAAGCTGGCCTCTGTTGTGGACCGATCCGTCGAGACTTACGAGCGAATCAAAAAGGCCGCTACCCAGTCCGACTCAGAATACTCCAACTCTGTGTCTTCGTACAACTCGCGAATCAAGGTCATCCAGCAGGCCCAGATCAAGCTGGAGCAGATCTACGACCAGCTGGACTCCATGACCGTCGACAACAACAGCGACGAGAAGAAGGAACGCACCCGGCTCATTCGAAAGGCCGTTTCCACCGCGGAAGCCATTGATTCCGTTGTCGAGCAGCTCAAGTCCGAGAAGGCCAAGATTGAAAAGTCTGTGTCTTCTTCGGACGAGGAGGAGATCCCCCGAAAGGTGACCCACAAGACTAACAAGTCTTCCTCCAAGAAGAACAACAAGACCGCCAGCAATGCCGGTTCTGGTTCTCCTGTAAGAAAGGTCACTCTTGAGACTGTTCCGGACGCCGATTCAGCCTCTGACTACTAAGTCGGGCTGGCAAGCACTTATTTATGATTGGTTGAATGTAATGATTAATTAATGGTATGGTTATTAGAACGTGAGAGTTGTAGTTAGAAGTTTTTTAGCGGAGATTAAGCAAGAACATCCAACTGTTCATGACTACGATTCGTAAGAATAATACGACAAATATCTGAAGGCTTATTATATAAGCTATTTCTCTGTACACCGAAGACTACCGTACGTACAGTACTGTACTGAGAATAATATACACACAAATACAGTAGCCATCGTACCAAAAGGCTTACGTAGCCTAAAGCTGCTTTCGTGTTAACCACAAATGCCATGGTGTGTATCTTTCGATTATGTGTGTGTGTGTGTGTGTGTGTCAAAACGATTGTTTTGTAGACCAACCTTCGAACATGGTGATCAGTAAATGTGTGCCTAATTACTCAAAAGGCAACTTTTAGTATGTCTCGCACCAACCCAACTAGTGATATGCACTCGTCACAGTTTGCTCGCTCGATCCTTTGCAATATCACACATGGCGTTGAAGGCCTCCTGTCTCTCCTTGACCACATCTCCTCTCTTGATCCTCTCCTCCATGTTCTCCATAATCACCTCTCGAGACCGTCCGTTGACAAAGACCACGTAGATGAGTCCCGGAAACGTGTCCTCGTACTCCTGGTTGAGTTTTTCCAGCCGTTGTCCCTCCTCTGCCGATTTGGCCTGCAACGATTTCTGCTCGGCCTGAGAGTGTGTAGAGTCGACCTTTTGGGCTCCCAAACGCGGGTGGGCGCCGATGATTTTGTTGATTCGCGGGTCCGAGTCCTTGGACGTCTTGAGCAGCTCCAGAAGCTCCGCTCGCACGCTTTCAATCAGCTCGTTGTAGCTGTGAAATTTCCTGTTGATCACCCCCTGGGTCACCAGATGTTTGAGGGTCGCACACGGCTCGAACAAATGGTCCAGCAGCAGCTCCTGTTCGGGCAGAGACAGCGATGGCACCGTTTCGATTGCAGGCAGCTTGTACATGTTGTGGGGTGAAGGTGAAGGTGAAATGAAAACCACTATCTGCTTATCATTGCTGAGCGTCAATCTGTGGTATTTAGACTATGCATCGCATAATTTCATTTAGACTCTTCGCGTATTAGAGTTTCGGACATGGCCGACGGGGGTCTTCTCGTAGGGCTAGACATTTCTTATCGCTCGTATTCGTGTCAAAGTGGAGCCCATAATCTGTGGCTCGTCGTGGTTTGACATGTCGGTTATGATGACGTCATAGGTCTAGGAGACATCGAGATCTGTAAATGATCAGATGTGTTCATACCAGAGCCGTCCAACTTAGCGTCATCATGTGTAGCACCCTCCAAAGTCATATTTCACTCTCACCAGTCGGCTCAGCGTCTTTAGCTGACGTGAGTGTCGGCACATACTCACATTTGTAACTGTTAATTAATCTCTAAGACAATCGCTCGAAGTGGTTGACAATTACGTACGTAATCTCAAATTTCACACAGTAGCTACGGAGTACACTGCAAGTTGTACGAAACTTCCAAAGGAATGATAAATAATGCATTTTTAAGTCTGTCTAATAGTACACGAGCTAGCTCGGTTGTGTTGATCCATCTAGAATGCTAGAAAGAGATCTTTTGGGTTGGACTTGAGTCCTTGTTGGAGCTGAGACGGTCATGATTGTACAGCTGGGTTGATTTGTGTGGTCCGCTCTTCTGGTCGTTCTGCCTGGTCGGAGACATTCGGACTGCGTTCTCATATCTCCTCCTAAACCAACCCACTGAACCCCTTCAACGTCTCTCCCACTCCTCCAGTATTATACCCCTCTTCAATCTTCCACTTCTGACCCTCGTCCAACTTTTCCAAAATCGTACAGCTATGTCCAACAACAAGCAGACCAGGAGGACGCGATCCAATAGCTTCCACAGCCTCCACGAGATGCTGCAGAGTGGTTCTGGTGACTCTCTGGTCATGGCAAGACGCTCTCTCAATGACTGCACAAGGGGTAGAAAGGTCCCAGCCAGGAGTGGCGGAAATGGCCTCCATCAGCCGATCCACTCGATGTAGAGCCATCAGAAAGATAACGGTGCGCGACTTGACAAACTCGGGAATCACAGGCATGGCTCCCTTACGTCCCGTGCCGGTACAGATGAGTACCTGGTCGGCCACATCTCGATGTGTAGGGGGAATGTTTGCAGCCAGGGGAGCAGACAGAGCCGAAGTGATACCGGGGACAACTTCGGGCTTGTATCCGTGGCCAGCAAAAAAGATGTACTCTTCTCCTCCTCGTCCGTAAATGTAGGGGTCTCCCTGCTTGAGACGAACCACCATCTTGCCCTGTTTGAGACCCTCCAGACCTCGTTCCAGCAGCTCGGTTTGAGCAGCCTCGGCGTTTCCAGGGTACTTTTTGGCAATGAACACTTCTGTGGCCCGAGGGATGAGATCCAGAACAGACTCGGGGACCAGTTTGTCGGCCAAAATGAGATCAGCAGTGTTGATTCGCTCCAGAGCCGCAGAAGTTAGATACTGGGCCGATCCGGGTCCAGATCCAATCAGAGCAATGTGAGCTGAGGACGTTGCCACTACAGGAGCAAAGCTGCCATCCTTCTCTGTAGTTTCACCTCCGCTCTGCTGGGAACTATGGTAGGCTCTGTTGAGATCATCAATAGAAACACTGGCCAGCTTTCCGAGCGGGAAATACTCCACCAGCTGACTCAGCCACCGAAGACGCTGTTTCTTCTTCTGGATAAAAGTCTCCGAGTCTTCCACAACAAGAACATTGAGCCGTTTCTGTTCGGCATCATCGTCCTCCTGGCCAATCTCCTCGGCCTCAAACACGTCCTTGAGATCTTCCTCGTAAATGCGTTCTCGCAGCGATCCAATCTTGTTGCAAATCTCGTCCACATTAGCCGGTAGAGCAGCCACCATTTCCCGCTTCAGTCTGTTGGCCAATCGACATCCCTTACCACAAGTGGTGACTCCAAATTGAAAGTCGCCGTCGGAATAAGAAGCCAAAAACGTGAATGTGCAAAACTCAGGATGTCCAGCCACATTGAGAGGGACTCGAAGAGAGGAACACTGCTGATACAAAGGGCCCAGATCAGTAAAGGGACCTCCAACAACAAGAACCTGATCCACAACCCCAGACACCTCGGGCCGACCCAGAGAGGTCACGTGACCGAACTGGAAGCTCTCCTTCACATGCTGGACCTTTCCGGCATCGACAAAGTCGTTAAGGGCCTCAGGAAGCTCTTCTCCAACATAGATCGGAAGAGCTCCACATTCCAGAGATCGTTGTGCGCGTGAAAAGGCCAGATTCGACTGGCCGGTGATGATGTGGCGATGTCCGTCTATTTTCTGCGCCGTCAGTAGTTGCATCTTTGATTCTGAACGACAACGAGTTTGTGTCTGTGTAAATCAAGCTGTCCCCAGATTATATCATTTTTCATCCGCCATTAACGGTGCATGAGAGCTGCATCCCAACTACTCATCATATCACGTGAAATGTGGCGAGTATGCACTCATCCACACAATCGACTTCATATATGTAAGCCACAAAACCTTATTAGCGAGCGAAGTGTCAATCCGAGATATTTTATTGGCCAACCACACAGATAGACCTGAGTCATGGCTGTGGCGCAATATGGTGTCTTTTCGGCGCCAGAGGCGGTGGCTACATGTCACGTGATGGAGGAAGAGGGATGTGCTCTGAATGTGATTCTGGGTGGTTCTGTGACTCTGTGACTGTGTGAAAATCTCTTACCATCTTCTTCAAGTACCGTATGTACTCGTACACTGTTTGAACTCGTTCAAGGCACAAGATTTTCAGCCTCAGTACAACACTCGTCTGAAGTTATTACTGAGGCTCGAGATATGTTAGGAGGCTGTGAGAAAACAAGAACAATCGTCCTACAATGTAGGTGAAGAGCATGTAACGTGTTCACATCAATCACGTGGTTGCAATCGCCTGACCGTGCTTCTACTCGTGCTGTGGCTCAAAGTGGCTCTCTTCGTGGCTCTCTTCGTGGCTTTTCTCTCTTCTCTCCTCGCTAGTGGCTCTGTGGCTTGAGACTAACGCTTTGACAACAGCCACAGCGAAGAGTTTTATGGCTGAGAGTTTGGAGAGAGCACAGATGGCCGGGATCCGAGTGGATGAAAGTGGTTAGACGTGGCTGGTGTGGTTGAGGGCCGTCGTCGCACTACAATGATCTGCTGAGTCATTACTAGCTGGAGATCATAACTACAAGTAGGTGGAGAGAAGTCAGGGATGTGATAGAAGAATATCAAGGCATTTACAAGTACTGTAGTGGTCGACGGATTGAAGCACGTGACTATCAAGTGAGTTCTGAAATTGCAGTGTCTCACACCAATGGAGGTGTCCTTTCAAATTGCAAGAGTTGAACTGGTGTGATATATGATGATCTCTGGGGATGGAGTAAATGGGACTCAAACTGGAAAATCTCGTCGAGTATTAAGTCTCACGGGGAATTAATCATCATGGCTAATCTGGTCTCACGTTACCAGCTCATTTGCGGGAGACCAGTCCATTACTCAACGTTACTTGAGAACCTAAGAATAGTTGATATATTACTTTTGCACAAGTCAGCTACAGCGGTGTCACGATATCCCATTCAATATTCACTTTAAAAGGCTGTAATTTCGTGGGTCACATTACCACACTCTGATAAAATCACCATATCAATGCCAGCTCATTTAAACACTTTGAAGCCCATTTCTGAAAAGTCCGAAATACCACCACCAGGCGTGCGGCTCGGAAAATGTTTATATTCATTTATAGCTTAAATCTCCAGCAGTACAAGAATAATTTCTGTACAAAACGTATTGGATAAAATGGCAAAGAGGTCAGTGCCATTTAAACGAGCACTTTACTGTGGTTATTTTGGTACCCCTCATGTTGGGGTTGTGAGAGCGTGAGCGTTGTCAGGCGGTGATTGTACAGGCAATGTGTACTACTATCGTACAAGTAGCTCGCCTGCTTTCTAACCAACACCTCCGACTAGTCTCCGAGATGGAACTAATACTGCATCAAGCCATCACGCTAGTGTGCAGAATGAGGGGGGAATCGGAACGTAGCGTAGACTGCAGGACTACAGACAACTGTGGAAGGGGAGGCATTGTGAGGTCAGATCTGGATCTGCGGTTCACTGGCATTGAAGTATGCACGATTGCAAACAAGCTATCTGAGGGGCTACCAGCAGCAAGCATAGTTAACAGCAGGCATCGTTAGAGGCAGGCAACACTCGTGTAATCAGGTATAGTATCTTTGGTCGGTCTCTACCGGTACTAATAGATAACTGTGCACCATGGTAGTGCTGTACTGTAGCGCACACACATATGGTAGGTTGTGTGCTACTGTAGCCAACCTCGACAGTAGGCCGTGTACCGCAAGGAAACTGGGGTACTGCACTAGTCTCTCAATTAATTGCCTCAGAATGAGTCTGAAGCAACTGTCGATAGCCAAATATCCCCACAAGACCTCAAACATCAATGAGCCAATTTGGTTCAGATTGTGATATGGTCTGCTCATGAGGTAGTCCAAGAGAGACTTTTGAGGAGTCTCAGACTGATGATTGAGTGGACGTGAGAGCTTGACGGAGACCAGGAATCGAACAGCTTGTCATCTAACCAATTTTTGTGTTGGTCCTGTCCCCGTGCCTAAAATCATATTCTCATGACAGTCTCTCCCCCCGCTCTTCATAAAGTTTCACTGCGCTAAACATGCATGGAGCTAATAGCAATTCGTGGGGTTAGCCGAAAGGAACTGATACAAATATTGGTTCGAGTTCAATACAAAGCCAGCACAGACACCGACGATAACCACAACGTCATATTCTTCACCCCCCCCATGGCAACTATCGACAACGACTGTGTGATCAGCATCCACAAGCTGATTGACGCCTACGTCTCGGACCCGTCGGTCATTCCGGGCTTTGTGATGAACGTGGTCAACAAACGAGGCGAACTGCTGGTCAATTACGCCGCCGGCCAGATGGGGCTCGACAACCCCGCGCCAATGACCACAGACTCGGTGTTTTGGCTGGCGTCGTGTTCCAAGCTCATTGGAGCCATCTGCGCCATGCAGCAGGTTGAGAAGGGTCTGATTGACCTGGACGATTCCGACAAGCTGGAGGAAATCTGCCCAGAGCTGCGAGACGTCAAGGTGATCAAAATGGTGGACCGAAAACCCACTCTGGTCGAAAAGAAGAACAGAATCACCCTGCGAATGCTGCTGAGCCATACCGCGGGCTTCTCCTACTCCTTTTTCCATCCCTGGCTTATTAAGCTGTTCCCCCACGTTGACGAGCTGGCCGGAGACAAACACGTGCTTGATACAGCTCTTGTGTTCGAGCCCGGAACCGACTGGGGCTACGGAACCAGCATGGACTGGGTTGGAGTGGTCATTGAACGACTGCGAGGCAAACCCGTGTCGCAGGTGGTCCAGGAAGACATTTTCGAGCCTCTGGGAATCACAGATATCGAAATGAAGCCCACCGAGAGCATGCGGGAAAGACTGGTCAATCTGCACCAGAAGGACGCCGAAAAGGGCACCATGACCCAGCGAGAACACGTGTACTCTCTGGACGCGGAGTTTGAGTCCTTTGGCGCAGGCTACTTTGCCAAGGGAAGCGAGTACGTCAAGCTGCTTGCCATGTTACTCAACAATGGCGTGGGTCCTGATACTGGCAAGCGAGTGCTCAGCGAAAAGTCTGTGGACGACATGTTCGCCAACCAGATCCCCCAGTGGCCCAACTACGGACGAAGAGCCACTCCTCCTGGAAAACCAGAGTACACCAACGCTCTTCCTGAACTGTACCCTCAAGGAACCGCTCCTCAGGGTTGGGGTATTTCTTTCATGCTGACCATTGAGCCCACCGATACTGGCAGAGGAGCCAACACGGGCTGGTGGAGCGGAATCATCAACACCTTTTGGTGGGTCGACCGAGAAAAGGGCGTTGCTGGCCTAGCCCAGTCTCAGATTCTGCCGTTTGGAGACGAGGATGTCATGGTTCTGTGGAACACCATTGAGGCCATGATTTACAAGAGTCTGGTGGCAGAAAAGCCAAAGTTGTGAGCGTTGAGAACGTGTGACCTGCAGAACATGCTTTAGGATTGAATGACATTAAGATGAAGACAAGGGAATAGAGCTGTTTGATTTGTAAGAGAAGATAATGGTGAAGTAATACCCGGTAGAACTCGCTGTTGGCAAATTGTTTTTTCTTCTTTTAATTTTAAGGAAATACATTTCAGCTACTCAAGGCCTATAAACAATGCTAAACCCGCACATCGGATTCGGGTTCGGGTGTTCAAAAGAGCGTATGACTTGTATTGCTCGTTTCCTCCTGTTCCTCCATCTTGACCGAATAGATATCAACAATCAAACAAGGCAAACAATTTTTTTTTGAACCACTTTTTCACTCTCTAATACTCGCAAACCAGCTCGGAAATCACGTGAGGCAACCTGGCCGAGTGGTCTAAGGCGCCAGGTTCAGGAGACTGAATCAATATCCTGGTCTCTTCGGAGGCGAGAGTTCGAATCTCTCGGTTGTCATCACAAGAGCGCAAGCTCTTCCTTTTTGCCCATCACATCTTTGACACAGTTGCCCTACTTCCGTATGTCCTTCGCTGTGATGTTTCCAACCAAGAGTTGAATTGAATGGAAGTATAGAGTAGCAGGAGATAGTTGAGAGCAGGAGCATAGGTGAGATGTGATTTTTGCCCTTCAACGAGTAGCATCATAGCTAAAGCAACAATACAATGACCTGCGTAAACTTGAGTTGGCAAACACCTAGTCTCGTATGCCTACCTGGTATGTACAGTTTACATCTAATGCCTATCTCTCCAGAACACTGAAAGGACCAAAACCACTCGAAAACCTGAAAACAGCTGATAAACAGTTGAAAACCATGGTCATGTGACACTGATATCTCCCGAAATTAACCCTCACGACCCCAGATGCCAGTTGCGGCCATATCCTGGTGAAAATACGGCTTCCCGTCCGATCAGCCATAGTCAAGCACCAGAGAGCCCAGTTAGTATTGTAGTGGGAGACCATACGAGAATCCTGGGTGCTGCAATTCTTTTGCCAGTCGCGGATTAGTTATTTTTGTGTGCCGGTGCATTGTACATTTGGTCATTTGAACTTGTACAAGTGATGTCCGTGAAGAGATGTTCTATGGAGTTTCCTAAGTGAGAATTCTCGGACGATCGTTGAGAAATACACACGTTCAACTTTGCATCTTCTGCTGATTCAAATGGTATGAAAAGATTGACCTTTACTTTTTTGTGCAAGTACAAACATTTGTCGAAATAATTCACACGCATATCAGTTCCAAAATAAAGTTCAAACTAACGAAAAAATCTGCACCTGTGACGCATCCTACCATAGCGCTTGTCAAGATGTTGAAGATGCAACGGAAAAAAAAACAAACACCGGCACTTGTCACAAGTATTCCTTCAAACAAAAAAATGATATCCGTGAGATTCGAACTCACGCCTCCGAAGAGACCAGGAAATTCGTTAAGGTATTAGCCTTAACCTGGCGCCTTAGACCGCTCGGCCAGGATACCCGAAATGTGCTCTGAAAAGTGCCTGATTCTATTTGAGCTTGAAAATGTGCTTTTCCAGCCGCGAAAATGGCCCAGAATAAAAATATGAGAGTACTTCCACGCTGGTCCGGTTCTGAGGTTTCAGGTAATGTGTACCTAGGCTCACTTCAGATTTTATTAAGCGCTCTGAGGTCGTTTGAAAGTCTCGAAAATAAGCGTTTTCCTTCACAACGGCACCAAGAA
This sequence comes from Yarrowia deformans, assembly GCA_900519085.1. Taxonomy (NCBI): domain Eukaryota; kingdom Fungi; phylum Ascomycota; class Dipodascomycetes; order Dipodascales; genus Yarrowia; species Yarrowia deformans. The sequence continues at coordinate 43,620 of ULGY01000021.1, read as the reverse complement.
AGACTACTATTGAGGAGGTTTAGATCACTGAAACTCAGAGTTGTCCGTTCTTGCAGAATCCCGCTGCTTGTAGTCGTAGCGTAAATGTCACTGATGCAGAGAAGGTCGTTATTGAGCTGTCAGTGAAGTTTGATCAGACAGGGGCTTGGTGTGAATGGAGGGGTATCCAAGAGCATTGTCCTTGTAGTGGAGCAACGAACTCTCTAGTGTAGTACTGTACGTAGTCCAAAAAGCGTTGACGTCTGTTGTACGACTATGAACCGCTCTTTCGCAGACTGCTCAGTTCGTATTCACAGATTTGCCAGGAGAGATGTTGTAGTCCAAATGTCGCCCAAAACAGCGGCGATAATTATGTCAGAACGGAAACCTGTGCTTAACTCTACTTTGTCGGTGGCGTTGGGCATTTGCCACCATCAATAAACAACGAGGATCTCAGAGCTACGCGATGATTGAGTTGCCCGCCAAAACAAAAGTTCGGCCGAGGAAGATCATGCAAGGACGGAATCTACAGAGAGTGTTCCTTAACTGCAGCGTGCTCGGAGCTGTCTGCGTATACGGGTATGTGCTTGCCACAGGCGTCTACGTGAAAATACAAGTGAGACATGCCAAAAAAAATATCAAGCCGCACACTAAATGTCAGCGGGGAGAGTAATAGCCATTGAGTTATAGGTGGTTCTGATTCTGACCATTCCAGGGAGAACCTGTGTGGCAGAATGACGGAGGATGTTCAAATGTATCCAACAACTGTTTTCTACATAATTGTATGTCGACGTGATCATAAAACATGTGTTAGCGACGATACCAAAACACACGCGTACCTGACGTTCTTCCAAAAAAGAGACATGAAATTCTCTGCCTTTATTTTGCCATCCATCGACTGTCTCAGAAAGTATCTCTAGCGGCTGAATTCGTCACGCCTGAGTCACTCGGAGCACAAACTATAGGCGAGGAAGAGTTATCAGAGTGCCTTGTCCATGCTGGGTACAACCACAGAGAACCAGAACTGAGTTCCGAGACGTCTCGAGCAAGCGGTTCACAAAGCCGCAGCGACTGATTTGTTCGTCTTAGAGCCTCTGTGATAGATTGAGCGTTGGCTACTTGTAGTTAATCCGAACATTGCACGCACAGCAGAAACAGAAAGCACGTTTCAACGACATGAACGCAGTGAGGAGGGCTGAGGACTTTGAAGAGCAATATCGGTGAGCCTGAAAGCATTTGACACAGAGACAGAGCTTGCACTGGAGCTTGCACTAGATCACATGACCCGGAAACTCGACCACGAGAAATCTAATTTCGCTAGGTTCCAAGCATGATCCACTAGCACCCACTTCTCCTCGCGATGAACAAAGGAGGCGGCGACTTGCCTTCTTCCTCGTCACAATGTCCATCATCATCTCTTACCAGGAAACCCACTTGGACCTCCCTTACATGCCAGGCGAAGGGCCTGATGAGGAGGGTGCACTACCCGAGTTCAGTGAAGGAGACTCGGCAGGCCCATCGACAATGACAACTGACAACCAGTTGCCATCCTTCGAGGAGGTCGTGCGTGAGCAAAGATCTCTCAATGTGGAATTCACCCCCATCGTCACTGTAAAGTACACGAAAACCACGCGTGTTCAAAGAATGACAACTACTCTTGTTCGACATGTGATTGAGCAAGGAACGTCTCTTCCAAACGAGACAGTGGCCCAATGGGATCTCTTTTCCGGTAAAATGGGGCCCGTTGAAGGACCAATCAAAGGTCTGACCCAACCAGTCACCATAGACCCTTCCATCCAAAAGTATACTCTTCAGTGCTCTCTTCCTGCTCGACTTGCCGAAACAGCGTCCCACAAGTCCAACAGATTATGGTACACGCTGGATACTCACGTAAGTTGCAACAAATGGAGGCTTTCCTGGTGCGGCGTGGCCGAACACTCTGAAGAAATAGTTGTGGCTCGAAGCAGACAATCTGACCATCTGTCACACTTCCCCGTCAGTGTTTCTATGCCTTGGCTCAACAAGCTCAAGTTCTCAATCACATACCCACAGAAACACATAGCTCTGCACGAAGGCACAGAGATTCCGGTGAAGATCACCACGACGCTGTTTGAGAAGCCCATTCGACTCAATTCCGTCAAGTTTGCCGTGTTGCAGACCTGCAATTCAAACACCGAAGAAACACAGAAAACGGGGCTCCTCACAGTCTACTCAAACCGATACAGGGATTCTGATCTGGTTGAATATGACAAAATCGAACTGAACGATGCCCGAGAAGAAGGTTTTGGCGTGAAGGAAAACTTCCTCGACTCCATACACATGGGCAACCTTCTTATTCCAGGAGCAGAAGAGACAGTATTGGACTACACTCTCAAGCTGAGTGCCAGGGCCGTCGAGACACTTTCGGCGTCTACCTCTTGTGCTCACCCTTTCCACATGGTCCACAAGCTGTTCACTTCCCTGCGATTCTCTCAACTCGATCTGACAGACCAGCCCAACCAAAAGTCACGGAGATACGTGGACTTGGCGGTATCCACACCTCTGGTGTTTTCTCGAGCCACATCTGTTTTCGAGACGGGGACATCTCCCGGAACAGCTCCATTTGATTATGACGACTTTCTGTTGTGCGAGTACCCTCGGTTGAAAGACACAGTGTTCACCAACGACTTTGCTAACGATTCTGCTCCTTCCTACGAGTCTCTTGCGCCACCAGACTACGATACTGCCACTGCCAGAGGCGCAGTTCGCTCAAAATGTTGCTGGTTTAGGCGGTAACTAGAGGACCCAAATGGGATCTTTTGTTGTGTCACATGGTATATCCATCATGGTATTTCTAGGAAGAGTCGACTTGAATGCAGTGAGATCCGTGGTATCAGGAAGGGTATCCCACGTATGATGTTCCACGGGTACCCAAGGCATCTCAGGCGTGTCCCATCGGTATCTCCTATAGTTCAGGTACCTAGCAAAGGTGTCAGGCGGTGATAACGCGATTTGACCCGTTTGTTGTGGCAGGAATATCGTGGTTAGAGATGACTGAGAGCTCCATGAGATTCCATGTTATTGCCGTCTAGCCGTCGTCGTCGCTTCTATTGAGAGTGTTTGCGACGTGGCGGCGGATGTGACCGGTTTGGCTGATGGCTGAAAGCGAGTAGTCGGTGGTCGATTGATCGTTGCACTGCCACGTGTCAAAAGGAGGATTGAACTGATGTCTGAGCCTGTGTCTGTACTACTGCAGGAATGACTGCAGAACGTCAACATGGTCCCATGAAAACAGGTGTTTGTATGAAGGGCGTGAAGAACAAGGAGATCAGACCCCAGTTCTTGCCACCGCAGAAATGCTGAGAGTAAAGGCGTCACAGTCGTATTGTAATGTACAAAAGTCAATGCAAAGAGAAGTGTATGAGTAGGTCCACTGTAGGCTGTCAAAAACATGCTAAAGTTTGAACTATTAGGTGAAAGAAGGAGCCAGCCTTAGTTAGGGCTCTTCAACAACATACCCTCTCACAGACCTAAAACTTAAGCCAGCACATAATGAACCAGTAAATATACTAATGAAGATACCAGAATCATAGCCATATTATTCTTAAGTCTTTTCGCGCGATTTTTGACAAAAGTCGCATACCAGAGCCCACGTTTTAAGTAAAATTAAAATTCCGCCTGGCTAGCTCAATCGGTAGAGCGTGAGACTCTTACTCTAAGGTCATCTCAAGGCTGTGGGTTCAAGCCCCACGTCGGGCTTCTTTTTTTGCCAATTTGCATACCATCTAATTTTTAGAAAAAAACACATCCCTGAATAGGGAGCAAAAAGATAATGCCTTCGACCAGATTTGAACTGATGATCTCAGCATTACTAGTGCTGCGCCTTACCACTTGGCCACGAAGGCGGCTATGCGGCTCGGAGATGAGTAATCAAACAAGTTCCGGAAAAAACGGGTTTGAAAAAAATATTTAAATCATAATCAATCAAATAAAAATTTACGCGTTCATACCTCATCACCTCCATCTACAACATCGTAATTACACCTCAAATACTCAATAAATCACTTGTCTAAATGCAACTATTAAATTCGACTCTTCTCAACTCAACCACTTGACTTTGTGAATGTGTTTTTTGGGAATCAGGACATGCAAAGTGTAGTCCAAAAAGGTGTCTTTCATGGACTTGACGTCCCAGGAAGAAGAAGAGGAGTAGCCCATGAGAGACGACCGAACGGTCAGATACGCCCAGTACATGAGAGCCACGAAAATGGGCAGCCAGAAGAGGAAAAACATAATGTCCTGGTGCAGGAGCGTTCGCTTCGACTTCCACGCCTCCATCACCTCCTCCTCGCTCATCTCTACTGCTCCGCCGGCACCCGTAGTCTCGTCGGTGGGCGTGTTAGTAGGAGTGGCAGACACCTCCGTCTGCTCCTTTCGGTCCCAGGAGCTGGTGGGGGCGACGGAGGAAGATCCAGCCTCAATCACCGACGACGAATAATCGATTTCGGGCACCTTGGAGCCCTCGGGGAAAATGTCCTCGTATTTCGGAGGAGCATGCTCGGTGGGGGAGGCCGAGGACGACGAAGACGACACCGAAGAAGATGGCTCAGCCACCTTGAACGGCGACTTGATGAAATCGTACAAGTCGCCCATGTTAGAGCTCCACACGGCACTGTTGAGGTCGTACATGTACTGTGCGATACCCCGGGGTCCTCGTGCTCGTCGTCGATGTCTTCGTGACCGCTTGTGCGACGCGGGGACCTCTGTCTCCGAGCCAGAGTCGCCCGAAGACGCCGACACGCCCGAGTACATGAGATCCATCAGGTACGACCGGATCTCCTCCTCGGCAATGTCCAGGGCGTAGTGACCGGACTTGGACTCCACAAAGAGGTTCACGTTCTGAGAGGCCAGGTAGGTGACCGCGTTGAGCTTGCCTCGGAGAGCAGCGTAATGGAGCGGGGTGAAGCCCGAGTCGTCCTGGGTGTTGAGAAACACGCCTCGAGAAGCCAGAAAGACAACCAGACGGGTAAAGCCGAGACCAGCGGCCAGATGCATTAGCGATTGCTTCTTGGAGTTGACAAAGTTGAGGCCTCCTTCGTCATCCCGAGAGCTGCTCTGCTGCATCACGTCACAGCAGCTGAGAAGCTTGATAACCTCAGTCTCCAGCTGCATCTGTTGCTGGCCATAGTCAGACTGCTGCTGCTGGTGCTGGGCCATGACGCCGGAAACGTTGTTAACGCCTCCTCCTCCAATCAGCCGACGGGCAATGTCCTTGGCATCCTCCAGCTTGCCGTTCATCTTGAGACCCACCACCTGCAGAGCCAGCTCAATGAGTTGCCGGTCCGTGTCGTCAATGTACGTGAAGACCTGGGGGTTTTTGACGGGAATGCCCGAGAAGGCCACAATGACGGGGCCAGCCACCTCGGTCGCCGGCAGCTGGGCCACAATGGTGGTGTCGCTCCAGCACTGGGTCGAGGCAAAGTTGTCTCCAAACTTGACCACCAGTCCATCGTGGAAACCCTGGCCCAGCAGAGTGATTTCCATTCCGCCTCGGATCGAGCCCTGCGAGGGAATGAGCCGCTTGACGGCCGGAAGATTGGAATCCTCCTCTGCCGCGCTCTCGGCTCCACTCAGCAGACCGGCCATGTTGGTGTACGACTCGGAAAAGTCGGTGGACGAAGGAACCGACGTGAACAGATCCGTGTCAGGGATGGAAGAGGTTTCCGACACGGAGCCCAGCTTTTGGAGCGACGTGGTCGACGACATGGAGTAGGGCGTGTCGTCTGCGCCGCTCTTGCGTTTCTTTGTGTTCCGAACCACGTCCATCTCCATGATGATCTGGGCGTCGTCCGGAGACGGCGATTGTGATTGCGATTGCGGTTGTGATTGTGTGTGTGAATGTTGAGACTCGGAAGAGACCCGTGCGGCCAGAGAGGACACGTCACTTTCGGCCAGAGCCTTGTGGTCGTCGGTAATCATGATGGGCGTGGTTTTCGTCTGGGCCACGACGCGGCCAGTGTGGTCTCGCAGCGAAATGTACGCCGTGAACCCCAGCTCTTCGCTGTGGTGGCGACAATAGCATGCAATCCGCATGGGCAGATCCAGCCGTCGGCCCACCACTCCTCCCTCCGTGGTCACTGCCGACAGCTCGACAATCTCCTTGCAGTTGAAGATGATTGCTCGTCGGTCTCGGTCGCAGTTCCAGTGTGCTTCGTCAATGGGGACACGCACCTTTTTTCGCGACGCTCGCTTGCGCTCCCGGTTCATGCATCCCGAGCAGATATTGACGTAGTTATGGGGGTCCGAGTGGCACACGACGACCGTCTCCAGCATGAGCACGTCCGCGTCGGGCTCGAAGCCCTGGCGCAGCTGCAGCTTGGGTTTGGAAATGGTGTCTGTGGGGAGATGCACGAGGTTCTGTGGTGGCGGGGGGTACACAAACATGGACAGGTTGATTTGCGTCTCCACCCGCGAGCGGGGCGGCAGGTCCTGGACCACGAGTTTGTGGCTCGTGTGGCTGCCAATCTGGTCCCAGGTTGCCGGGTTGAAGTCGGGCAGATATGTGGGGGCAGAGCCAGTGTGGGGTCCGGGGCTGAGAGAGGGAGGGTACATGATTGGGGTTGTTCGTCCAAACTTGTAGTTGCCCAATCCCGACTCGTTTTTGCGCTTCTTGGCCTTTTGTGACGAGCCCTGCTGCTGCTGGACTTGGGTCGTCTGGGGCGACTTTTGTATCGGCGTGGGTATCGGTGTCTGTGTGACGACTCCTTGCTGTGGTGAAAAGAGGTCCATGTGGAACTGGTCCATGTCGATATCCAGCTCCTCGTTGGGCAGGCCGTCGTCGTCCTCAAACATGCTCATGTTGAGATGCTGCTCAATGTCGTAGTCTTCGTGGGGCGCACGTCGCAGAAAATGCTGCGGCAACATGGATCGTGCAATGGAGTACACGCCGCGTTTGGCGTCCGTCTCCATTTTATGTGCTAGGGCTGGGCGCGGGCTGCTAGAACGACTGGTGTATCGGAAAGGTGTCGGTAACGTTCCGGGTGCTAAAATAGGTGGCGCTGGGGGGAGTAGGGAGTGTGTGTGTGTGTGTGTGTGTGTGTGTGTGAATTTGGGTGAGTAAGCGGTTCTCCGGGTCGTGTCTGTGGGTCAGTGCGCGTGTCTATGGCTTGCTCTGAATAGACCGTCGGCGTTGTGATGTGTGTCGCTTGGGGAAACGTGCTTGGACCCTCGTCTGTAGTCGTAGGACTGGTGGATACTTGTGTGTTCTGTTCGTGGTTTTGACCCACTGGTGCATCTACACTCACCAGAACCTTAAATCAAAATTAACTACCGGGACTGACGATTACTCGTAGCCTGGTATGAGAACATCAACGTTAAGATTGGTCAACTTTATACGGGCAGTGTATAGACAAAAAACAAACTAATAATCGTATATACAGTATGTCCAAAAATGCCACTCAAGGCGTGTGACCACCCACGATGAGATGTTATAAAGAACCCACTCTGCCACTCATTTACACCACAACCATTAGCTCCCGAACCCATGTTCAAACCGCGCACTAAACTAGAGCTGCCCTAGCCCAACTGACTACAGGACCACCGTCTCCCCCCCCAGTGCAATCTATCCAACCCGGACCGAGCCCCTGACCCACGCTCTAACCGCTGTTTGTGGCTCTAGCGTTTGTCTATGCCCTGATGGCGGCAAGCTAAGCAAGCGTGTGGATACGTGGCCCCGTGTTGGTACGATGCTATACACATGTCCACGTCTCCGGGGCCTCCAACTGTCCACATGGCAGGCACATGGGCTCCTCGACTTTTATTTTTGGGTTGCAACAGTCAGGTGTGGGGAAAACCCAGGTGATGCGGCTTTTGGTTTTTGCGGTTACCTGTACGAGGCACCCCTTGCCCTGAGGGGGGGTCGAGACAAAACTCTCAAAGGTTGTTTTGGCTTTGACAATTAATCCGAAGAGAGGAAGAGAGAGAGGAGAGACGAAAAGCATAGGGTGAAAAAGGCAGATGCGGAAAAAACCACGGAAAAAGCAAAGACTGAAATGAGGCCAAAAGTGGAAGCGAGAGCAATAGTGGTGAGTACCAGGCCAGGTGCATTGGACAGTCTTACTGGGCCAAAATGTGGCTTGAGATGCTAGCGATATCTACCAGTATGGATAGCGCGGAGAGATCTCCCCAAAGAAGAAGGCAACACCACCAACGTTCTCTGGTGCAAGTCTCATTAGTGAGGCACTTACGGTTAGTTAATATTGGCAAGCCAAAAGGTCGGAGGTTGATTATCAATTGTGGCAAGATCGTGGCCAAGATTTTGATCGCACAAGATTGGCTGGCTCTGTTCACACCATTGAAAAACAAGACGCTTAGCCAAACCACAAGTGGTGAGATGAAGCTGCCACCATCTCCACTCGACTGACAGGACTTTCCACCTTGAACATTCGACATGCACACATTCTGCACAAGGCTGTCTTTTGTACGAGTACTGTCGTCTGACAACTCCGCTTCAACGCACTGGAACGTCACTTGCTGTGGTCTTCAGTGGCTGCCTTTTCTAGGAGGGTCTTTGCGGGCCCTGCCACATTGCCACATTGCTACACACTCTCCACCAACAGCCCTTCTATTTTTCCGTGGCATTTATCATTTATGGCTTCTCTTATGAACGTTACGAGCCTCTGTTCTCACGTTACTATCGGACCACTGCCTTGCTATACTGTTGTAATTATGTAAAGTATAGCGTTTTTCGTAACGATACATCAACACCGTCTTCAGAACAGATCAGAATCACACAAGGAGCCTTGACAGAAAGGTCTCGTGCACTATCGTATATTCGTACAAGGGTGCGTACTTGTCAGAGCGTAAACAAATGTCTCGTAACTGCACTAAACTGGAGTCTCCCCGCCATTAGCCGAGTTTTGGGCTGCGCCAAAAGTGCCGAGAGAAAGAGCAAATGTACTTCCAACTCGTCTCACTCTTGAACGGTCCACTTTTGCTTTTCTACGACTGTATACCCTTTGATGGTCTCTTTTGGGCCCCCATCAGGTTTTTTCAAGATGCGCCCTTTTCAGGGCTTGTTCGTGATTCCTTTTCGGGAAGCGCCGATCGAACTTAACAACCGAACCTATATGTTCACCTGTCTCACTCTCCACAGTGGGTCATGCAGTCATCGTGGGTTCAATTCCGGTGAACGGAAATGAAAAAAAAAACAACAGTTCGGTGAAGCGAGCTCATTCGAAACTGCTCTTTTGACTTTTTACCACCGTCCTGTAAATTCCTGATTGAAGTATGACAAGAAAATCATGCTAGCTACGACTGTATGAGGTATTGGTATCTTTCTGCAGCGCTGTGAAGGTAGAAATCTTACCAATAGCATCCTGTAATAGCATATTGTCTTGTACAGGCCCAACACGTGCAGTCCCACGCTCAATGGTCTGTCATAAGATTCTACCACTTGTCAACAATACAAGATGTTTCTGTGAAATGTCTACTTTTGCAATAGCGCTGTTTCTGTTGCAAGCGCAACTCAGAACAGTGTTACAATAGAGTGAAGCCATGAGATCTACGTCAATGGCTCAAATGCAGGTGTTACGAACGGGCTGTCACACATTCTTCGTGCATCATTCGCTGCTTCGCAGCTCACGATGCTGCTTACTCGAACTCCGCCTTTTGATTGAACTGACCCACAAACTTCTCACTCAGCTTGGAATCTAGCTTTGACAACGTGAATCGGTTGAGACTGTGGATAGCAACAGGTTCGCTGAAGGTGGGAATCTGACGCCAAGGCCAAAAATCGCTATAAATAAAAAAGTAATCCCATTCGACACTTCTGCTCATTCAGATAGTACAGCAGTAATGACCCTATCTTCGTAAAATACACGCTTTTTTCATGTTGCAGTCGCACGCGAAACCTCCACAAAATTGCAAAGTAAAGTCCGCTCTTACTTGAGATTTTACTCCGTCAACTAAACCTGGTGGCAACCAATCTCAGATGAACACGTGAGCGTAAATAAAACAGAATTCAGCCACTGCTGTAACCCCTGCAACAGTCTCGCAAAGAGGTCAGCTCCCAAACTACACGCCACACAATCATCACTCCTACACCACCCCGAATCGAACTGATGCCCCCATCGAAACTCTAAGCCAAAGTTTATTCCAAAAAATTATGCATGAAGGGTGCTCGAAAAATATATTTCAGACAGAGAGCTCGCAACACACACACACACACACCATGTCGACGGCAAAGAAACAGACGATACATTTTTCCGGCCACAACAACTTTCGACGACGGCTCGTGCTCGCCACGTTATCGGGCATGCCCGTTCGAATCGACAAGATCCGGTCCGACGATGTGGAGCCCGGAGTGAAGGACTACGAGGTGTCGTTTTTGCGTCTGCTGGAGGCCGTCACCAACGGCTCTGTGTTTGAGATTTCCTACACCGGTACGACGGTTGTGTTCAAGCCCGGAATCATCATTGGTGGTTCTGTGACCCATAATTGTCCCTTGAGTAGAGGAGTGGGCTACTTCATCGAGCCTCTGCTGCTTCTGGCTCCGTTTGCCAAGAAAGCGCTGACCGCGACTCTGCGGGGCATCACTTCGCATTCTCTCGATCCCTCGCCAGATCTCATTCGAACCTCGGTTTTCCCCGTGATGCAAAAGTTTGGAATCGAACGACAGGAGCTGAAAATCATCCAGCGAGGAGCCACCCCCCACGGAGGCGGAGAGGTCATGTTGCACTTGCCGCATCTCGTGCTGCATCCCAAGACGCTTCACGCCACCACCACGCCCACCATATCGAAAATCAGAGGAATTGCATACTCGTGTCGAGTTTCTCCGGCGTCGGTCAACCGGCTCATTGACGGAGCTCGAGAGGAGCTGCGAGCCACGGGATGTGAGACGTTCATCTTCTCGGACGTGGCGCGAGGAGACGAGTCGGGAAAGTCGCCCGGATTCGGCATTGTGCTGGTGGGAGAAACCAGACCCGGCTTTTGCATTTCGGCCGAGTCTGTGGCGGTAGCAGGCTCGATTCCCGAGGACCTGGGCCGAGAGACCGCCAAAAAGCTCATGGAGGAAATCAGCCGAGCCGGCGTGTTTGGCCGCAACCAGCTGGACATGGCCATCATCTTCATGATTCTGGGCTCTGGAGACGTGGGCCGACTGGTGATTGGCAAGGAGAACATTGACGAGCGATTCATCACTCTGGCCAGAGACATCAAAAAGTTTTGGGGCGTGGAGATGCGGCTCAAGGAGGACGACGAGAACGAAGACGAGATGATCTGCACCGTCAAGGGTGTTGGGTTTGTGTCTGCCAGTAAGAAGATTGCTTAGCGGCTTGAACGGCAGGCAGCAATGGAATAGAGGGACGGTAAACTAATAAATAGACGGAATACATGGCGACGATGCTGATATAGAGCTTGACGTATTAATCATCCGCGTATTGGTCTGCAGAAAAGCCATTTGCATCAGAAGAAATAGGCAATCAAGTTTCAGAATGAAAAAGTGTGTAGCTTTGGTGAATCCCAGCCATAGAGACCGTCCAACAGTCTACGGGTTTGATGGTATGTACCGGTATGAGTGTGAGTACTAGAACTTGCAGATTCCATTGCATGTTACTTCCGTTGTTGCAACTGGTCAAGCACAGATAAAAGACACAGCTTTTCTTCAGTTGCAACAGTTGAGACATTTACTTATCGTTAGTTGAAAAACAAGGATCTTCCACAGTAGGCTACACGCGCCAAACGTTAACGACTGACCCATGCCTTAACATCGAGCCACCCAACTGGGGTAAACCCGCGTCTCTTTCCCATACACTCACAACTACGTTTTTCGTCTCTACAAGTCAATCAATTGAAAAGCCAACTAAATCGCGAGAGGGGCGACGGCTAGTGGCAGCCTACACGGGCTGTTGATGTTTCGAAGCTAGCCGTGAGAGTAATCTCATCAGGGCAATCATCGACTCCGGGAGAAGCCGACTCGGATCGTCCGAATTCAAGGGTTGCGTCGATGCCCAAGCTTCAAGTCCCCGTCACCGCACGCAGTGATCGTGGACGTCCCGTTTCCCGCAAGCAGTAAAGAGGCTTTTACACGGGTGAATGAGAAAACAGCCGAGAGACTGCCCTAGTCAGACACCGCCAGAGACACCCAATCCCATCCTTCTTCAGATCCCAACAGAGGAAAGAAAAGAGAACCTGTAGTTAGTAGAGCCTGTAGTGAGTAGGTCAAGCAGAGTCGAATGGAAAGCGAAGTAATTGAACAAAGTAGATGAGCAGCAAAAGCAAAAGTCGCATGAGTAGCAAAAGTCCAATGAGAAGCAAGTAGCAAAGAAAAAGTCGCAAGATAAGCTGATGCGATAAAGCAGTATTGTTCCGTGGTAGCAGAGCAGCAAAAACAATGAGAATAAGCGGTAGTTGAAGCAAATGTTGTAGCGAAGTAGCTGAAAGCAAAAGCAAAGGCCGAGTGAATGAAAAAATCAATGAAGCAATGAAGCAAAGTCGAATGTCGGCATGAAGCAAAGTCGAATAAAGTCGAGGGTACGGCTTCGCCACGCTCATACCCCTCACGACTCCCCCCTTCCTCCACCGAGAGCATCCTTCTGCTCCTTCCTCCTAGCATAGCTTGTCGATCGTCGATGATTGTGGTGTTGCTCACGAAACCTTTACCGTGGAGTTCGTGAGTGACGCTAGTCAGCTTCGTCTCGGTTACTGGTCGGGATCCCCTCTTGGGATGCGAAGGGAGACACTGCATGGGGTTGGAGGTGAAGCTGTCTGTGATTTAAGCGTCGGGCTTGCTTGCGCGATTGGCTACGCACGAGCACGGGTTGTGTCCCGAGCACCCCCTATGGCCGAATCGGTGTCCCGTGGAGTCCTGTGGTGGTTGCCATAGTCTGCTTGGAACCTGGAGCATGGTTATCGCACACTCGGGCATGGTTATTGCACACCCTCCCTGTTGTTTGAAGAAAAAAATCTGCCTCAGGTTTAAGATGCCCTCGTGACCCTTAGTGACCGTCCGTCCCGTGCATGCTCGACACCCTCGCCCACATGGGACGGTCATCTGGTTCTTAGGCCCTCAGGAACAACCGTCATTCGGAGAAGTCAGCTACTTGGACTAGCTGGCCTTCTCGACTTCCCTCTTACGCCACCATTAGATGTGTGTGGCATGAATCGCAGCAACTCTTAGTCGTTACGGTGTGGTGATCGCCTCGTCAGGCGACCGAAGAAACTCGTTCCGTGCAGTGTTTGAGACGTAAACACGACTTTACGAGAGCTTACAATCTTTGTGTGTGTGTTGGTTAAGAAGAAGAGAGGGTGTGGGGGTCAAGGTGGCTATATGTGTGTTTTGTGACACAGACTTGAGCGATAGATAATTAAGGCGGATGCCTCCTAAAAGGGGAAGGTAAACAATAGCTTAATTGCTGAATCTATATATGGATCAGTTGTAATCGCCTGGATAGCTCGATCAGTAGAGCACAAGACTCTCTCCCATTCGAGTTCGGCGATGTTCTATTCTTTAGGTTCGGAGTAGTGGTACTAAGGTTCGGATCACGCGATGTCCCTGCATAATCAACGTTAAAGCCACTGTAGCTTGAATTTAAAAGTCGAGTCATGAGTCTCAAAAACTACTTGTAGCTAAAATACATCCACTACTATCGAGTTTGCCAATTCATAATCATCATTTCTATGCAATCCTCCACTACTACAAAGTCGACTTGCCCGACCCGGGAGTCCACTCATCCCACTCAATCACCCGCGTTTCAGCAACACCATACTCGGTTCGAGTCCAATGACGACCGTCTCGCACATACTCAACCAGAGGATTGGTGTCGTAGTTGCAGTAGATGGAGGTGGTCTGGGGACCCGAAGTATCGTCTTCAAGCACCAAGGTTGCGTAGGTGCCATTGGGGATGTCCAACAGAATCTTCTGGAGCTCATCCATCGTTTTCACCGGCTTGGAGTTGACGTGAGTCAGAAAACAAAGACTGTCTTGCTCCAAATCACTCAGCTGAGCAGAGTCGGGAAAAATGACCATCTCAGAGGGCCACTCGGTAGAATGTTTCTGCCGAACATCAATCCAGGGCTTCTGAATCACGTTATCACTCCACAGAAACAGACGAGAGGTGAGAAGCTCACTGGCGGGACAAGTCTTCACAGTGAGAGTCTCCTCCTTGTGGTCCCGGAGAACCAACACCTCAAACTCCTCAAGCGTGGAGAAAGCCCCAAAGTCCTCCTCCTTAATGTTGTTGCCTGCAATCTTGATGAGAATGTCGCCGCCCTTGAAGGGGGTATCAGCAGAAGCAAACACAGTGGTGTACACAGATCCACTGCCCTCGTCACCAGTGCACTCCAGGACGCGCTCCTCAGAGAGACCGTTGTCTCTGGCATGTAGAAGCGTGGTCTTAGTGAAGTACACGTTAATGAACCGCTTCTCGGGAAGAGGCTCGTTGTTGCGAATCTTTTCCAGAACGCTGTGCACCTCGTAGACTCCTCGGATACGGCTATTCCAGCCGTTGGGACTGCCGGCCATAGCAATCACCTCGTCGGTTTCGGGACTTGTGATAATACCGTAGGCCATGTACTTCTCCAGCTCCCGCTCTACCAGCAAGGTACCGGCCCCCTCTCCAACATCGGTGGAGAACCGAGTGTTGAGAATCGAGTTCTCCATTCGAGAACACACGTCCTTAAAGGGATCGGGCTGGAAAGAGTACACCTTTTCACCAATCGCAAAGTTGTTCTTCTTGGTAGCAGACAGCTTGAGCTCAGTCACGGGGGCAGAGATCATGCTAGGATCGTACTGCAACAGGGCAAAGTTCTGCTGCAAGTCAATGTACTTGATGGAGACCGGCAGACGGACCTGGTTGAAGAAGGTGATGTAGAGCGTTGAAAAGTGCGAAAAGATGACATTCGTGGTCAGAATGATGCCCAGATCCTTGTCAACGACGTATCCAGTCTTCTGGTACTCTTCGTCCGAGTGATGGCCACTCTCGACGGCCTCAACAGAGTCGCAGTTCACGGGTCGCGATACAGTGACGGTCACAAACGACTGCAGAATATTGGCGTAAGAAAGAGCTGTAATTTCGGAGATACTCGAGGCTAGAACGGTGGGAATCTTGGTCTCGGGGTCTTTGATAGCAGCCTCTGCAGGAGCAGAAGTTTCTTCTTCCACTTCGGAAGGCACACCTTCAATTTGGGAAACGCTGTTGGTGCTCTTGATGACTGGAGGAAGAACTGTGGTGTTCTTGGTTCCGTTCACAATCAGCTTCTCCATCGTCCAGACACTGCCTGTTTTCTGGGCAGAGACAAAGTCCGGCCAGAAGTGCAGATCGAACCGGACCGACCGGTTGTCGGTGGTGGTAGATTTGATCATTCGGAACTCAAAGGCGTACGATTTGCCGTGCACAGTGTTTTTGAAAAAATCCTTGAGCTCGGTGAGATTTGAGATCTTCTTGCCGTTGATCTTGGAAAGCTTGGACCGACAGTTGACGTCGGTGGGACCTCCACAGGAGACGATAATACCATCAATAGGCTCATTAGTCGATCGCACCAGCTGGTAGGTCATTTGGTGGAAGGTCATGCCGCCAAACTTGACAAACTCGCGGCACGAAAGAGCATGCAAGTCGGCCACCTCCACGTCAAACTTGAGCAGACGCGAGTCTCGGAAAACCTCAATGGAGTGGGTCTTGCCCACAGACTCGTCGAGAAGGTTGTCGAGCACGGAAAAGTCGATAATGTCTTCTCCGTCCACAGACACGAGAATATCTCCGACCTGGATCTTCTCGTCACTGTTGCCGTCCTTGACCACCTTTTTGGCAACGAGCATACCGACATTGTCAGGGTAAGCCTTTCGGATTCGGCCCTCAATGTCTTCGGTAAGACCGTAATGGGAACAGACGTTGAACGGGGTATGTTCCCAAATAGTCTGCAGACATCCTCGGGTGACCGGGCCGCCCTGACGCACGATATCCAGGGCCCGCTTGACCCGCTGCAGAGGCAGAAAGTAGTCTGTGGTCGAGTAGGTCATTCCTCCAGCCTGTAGACCAACAGCGTGGCCATCAATGTTGATCACTGGAGAACCAGAAGAGCCTCCCTTGGCGTTGGCGGCTGCCTGGATGTAAAACGTGTTGAAATCGTTGTAGGTGTGATCTCCGTAGTGGGGTGTGTTTCGCTGGACTCGGGAAATGAAGCCCGACAGAATCGAGAGTTGCTGACCGCTGTCGTTACCGAGAATTCGGATTTCGGTGCCGACCTGGGACAGATCGGGTCGCAGGCTGATTTCGCCAATCGCCACATGCTTGATGTCCCTGGGGTCAAACTTGAGGAAGCCAAAGTCGTGGACGGGGTCGCAATAGAGCACCTCGACCTTGCACTCCTCAAAGTTGTGGAACTTGATTTTGCCCGAAAAGACGCCGGCACCAATCACGTGGCGGTTGGTCACAATGATGCCCTGCTCCTTATCGACCACAAACCCACTGGCCTCTGATTTCAGCGGATGGTCAAACTCCACGGCCTCGTGGTGGCGAAAGTAGACGGAGACGATGCACTTGACGGTTCGCGACACCGTGTCGAGCCAGACAGAAGACGAGTCGTTGGTGTGCACAAGAGACATGGTGTGCTGAGGTGTGCTGAAGTGTGCGGAGATTTCGTGTGGGGAGATCAGCGGTATATATATACTTTAGCGTTGAGTTTGTGGTGCGATGCGAAGAAAATATAAAGAGATGACGACAACAGCTGGTATGTACAAGTACCCTGTACAGTACGAGTACCCTGTAGCTATAAAAGCACGTATGACAATAGTTTTACAGTACCAGTACGTTTTGCCACCCTCATGCTCAATAAGTGACGACACGATAACGTAGCAGATCCGTGCGGCTCAAGTGGAAGACTACGAAAACAATTCATAGTCTTGGTGGAATATTATTCAGAGTAAAATTGCACCACAAACAGTATATGACTACTGTGGAACTTTTTTCATTGCCACAATTTGACTTATTCAAATACCGTTACGACTCGGTGACTCCTATTTTTGCCCCATCACTCGATCTCATAAAGTTCACCAATGCGGCGTAACATGCGTCATACGAAACACGTCAGATCATTGGTAGAAGCAAGATCAATATCACTCTTCAAACTGGATTACTCAGCTTGTTGCCCATTGTCTAAATTGCACTTGTTGATTGAGTTTGAAACATTTCCTTGGGGTAAAAAACAACTCCAAGTTGGAGATCCCTCAATCATCATCATTGCAGAAATGAACTTACAGCTGAGCTTGTTGCGATGAGACAATTCTGAGTCTCGTGACTGGTACTGCGACACGTGACTCAGGTTTGCTGTTCGGGAATAAGAAAAATAATAACAGAGAACTAATATAGCTAGCCATTGCACTTTCTTCCTCAGCAACACTTACTCCTCAAGACACTATTGTCATACCTACTCACCATGCGGGGTTTACCTCATGCGGCTAGTTTTAAGGTTTCGTTACGCGTCATGCTCGTTTGGCTTCTAACACGCGATGATGACATTAGCGTGAAAGGTGGGTTTCTGTAACCATGACTAGTTTTTTTGGAAGTACATCCTGTTACAAACCACTTCCATAGCGTTCCAAAACCAACACGACTTACTCTTCGTGGAGACCGGTTTGCACAATCTTGTAGTACTAATAAGAACTGCGAGCTCGAGCTATTTCAAAGCATTATCGGTACCAGTCGAATTGAGTGATATGAGGTTCGGAGATCTAGCTAAGTAATGTCTCTATTCCTCTGCAAGCACAAATACTGTAGGCTGAATCTTCAAAATAACTATTACAGTAACTATACATAGACAGCTTCCCACTGAATTTGACCTGGCCTTTTACTGCAGAAATTAGTTTATACCCACAATTTCACCGATTAATGAATTGTCGTCAGCTCAGAGCTTCTGCGCTTGGTTCTGTGCTGTATTTTGAGTCTTTCTAGCAGCATCTGAATTCTTCTCAGCAGCATCTTCTCGTCTCGTAGTACCATCTGAGCTCGCTGTAGCAATCTCGAACATTGTTCCTGCGGACCCTGTAGATATTTCAGAAGCACTACAAGACCATGAGCTCCACATCTTAAAATTGTCTTGTCAATCTGATAGTCTTCGGTCAAACGAGCGTCATTCACAAAACAGAGCTTCTGAGAAATACTGAAACCCCGCTTTTGTCCCACATCGAAAGGATCGGCTCCACGCTTTCCAAAAATTATAATGTAAATCGTGACCACAG
The DNA here is from genome assembly GCA_900519085.1 of Yarrowia deformans. Lineage (NCBI taxonomy): Eukaryota > Fungi > Ascomycota > Dipodascomycetes > Dipodascales > Yarrowia > Yarrowia deformans. The sequence goes on along the minus strand of ULGY01000021.1, from coordinate 25,430 downwards.
TTCGCATCTGTGTGTGGTTTGCAAACCAGCCGGATTCCCACAGAGTGAATACATCGTGAACGCTGGCCTCACCCAGATTCTCGAAGACTAAGCGAACTGACAGTTCCAGCAGAGCATACGGGATGTAGCTGTAGCTTGCCTTGTGCACCAAAACGAGAAGCCTGGCAGCATCGACAAACCGCATGTTCAGCTCTTTACAGAGATATCGTTTGAACGCCTTGACAGTCTCAATGGGGAAGTAGCTCATGGAAATTGTGTTTGGTGCAATGAACACAGGAACACTTGGCTCTAGACTCTTAGAATTGAGCGATTTCTTGAACCCGGGCCACTTTGAATCCACAATGGTCTTGTGGATCCGGACAACACCTCCACCAGACCCTTTCAGAAAATAATAGGGGGTCACTACTGCACTTTCTGACGGAGTGGGAACAGCCAAAGGGATGGTAGTGTGGTCTTTACAAGACAACACTTCTTTGACTGTGATTTCCTGAAGATCAACTGGAAGAAGCTCACGCTGAGTCCAATTCTCATCCAGACAAAACAAAAAGGTCTTGAACAAGAAAGCTGTTGCCATCATCAAGATCAATACAAGAAGCAGTAGTCCCGCGAGGAGCAGTGAAGAGAGGCTTGGGTCTCTAGGCGCTGATTGTCTTGGATTGTCTTGGTTTTGTTGTAAAGCGTTAGATAGATCGCGTGACTGGTTGCATCTCCAGGCCCATCTACAAACACAAAGTAGAACGTTCCGATATGTGGGAGAGTGGTGCGAGCGTAGGTTTTGCCGGCGAGTCTTCTGAGAAATAATTCTTCATGGGTAATTGGTAGATCATCGGAGCTGTGGGATTTTTGAGTCGTACACAAAAAACTAGAGCTATTGTACCTGTGCAAATTGAGCCATTCTCGGCCATGTTGGGGCTGATTCCAGCCTCAGAAGAATTCCAACGTTGAGTCCCTTTTCGTACAACTATACTACAAGTACGAGTAGGTGCTTTAGCTACTCGTAGATTTATTTTCTCCAGAGCCATACCATCAACACTCAGATTAACACTCTCCTCAACGGCTCAATTATAAATTAATAAAATTACACTAACTAGTTCTATACTGTCCTCCGTGTGTACTCCTCGTTCCCTGTCCCTCTCCCTTCGAACTGTCACGCATTAGTTGTGCTGCCTCAATCGCAGTTCTTCAGTTCCACCATCGTAGGTTGTCCACTGGCTACCGTTAAACATTGTAGGTTGTGCATTCGCTTCCGTTCAACCAACGTAAGTTGCCACTCGCCTCCGTTAAACAGCCTAGGTTGTTGTCCGCTCACGACCTACGGCCGTCGCTTCCGCGCTTCCGCTTAAACACCCACTCGATACACTCTCTGTCGCTGCATTCTGAACTGAATCACCTCCGACCGCTCCAGAGCATGCAGCGTCCTATCAAGTGCCTCCTGGCTGTGGTTTCGAGTATTGACAAACTCGGTCACCAGACGCGAGTAACTCGTCGACCAGCCCATGGGCAGACGTCGTCGCAGCTCCTGGTCAATCTGCGACACCTCCTCCATGATTGTATCCTTTCCAGACGTTCCCTGGGTGACGGCGTCCATGGTAGATGCACTAAACAGTCGAATGGCCTCTTCCACGTGGGCTGCAGAAGCGACAGGCTGCAGTTCCAGCTTGGCCAGAGCCTCTGTGATTCGAACAATGGCTTCCAGCTGTCGAACGGTGATAGGAATGGACGACTTTCGGCCCATTTGACGCTCGGCCGCAGCAACCTGTCTTCTGAGCTCAACAAAGTGGCCGGACAAACGCTCGGAAGCCTCGTCGGAAAGAACAGGAGCCACCTTTTGTCGACAGTACGAAATGTACCGTTTCAGCAGATCCAGAGGAATCTCTCCCTCCTCTTCGGTCTTGTTTCCAGTCTCGTGGATGGCCATCACGTGCTTGGCAATGGTGGCATCTCGGGAGGCATTGTGCTCGTCCTTGATGAGGAAAATCATATCGAAACGCGACAAAATGGTGGTTTGGAAATCAATGTTTTCGCCGGGCGACTTCATGTCGTCGTATCGGCCGAAAATGGGGTTGGCAGCAGCCAAAACAGCGGTTCGAGAGTTGAGAACAGTGGTGATGCCGGCCTTGGCAATAGAAATGGTCTGTTGCTCCATAGCCTCATGGATGGCCACTCGATCGTCGTCTCGCATCTTGTCAAACTCATCGATACAAACCACTCCTCCGTCGGCCAGAACCATGGCTCCTCCTTCCAGGTAGAACTCTCTGGATCCCGACTCTCGCTGCACAGAGGCCGTCAGACCTGCGGCAGAAGAACCCTTACCGGACGTGTAGATGGCGATAGGAGAGACCTTTTCGACAAATTTGAGAAGCTGCGACTTTGCGGTTCCGGGGTCTCCGAGCAACAGCACGTTGATATCTCCTCTCAGACGCATTCCATCAGGCAGCAGCTTTTTCGAGCCTCCCACAAGAAGACAAGCAATGGCCTTTTTGACGTCTGTGTTGCCGTAAATAGAGGGAGCGATGGACGCGGTGATCTTCTCGTACAGATCGGGCTCTTTGGAGAGCGTGATCATCATCTGTTCTTCGGCTTCGGAAAAGATGACTTCTCTGGAAGGGTTGAGTCCGTCTGCGACAGGAGCGTTGTTAGAGTCAAGTCCGGTCATTCCCACAAGCCGAACGTAGGGGCTCTTGATGGCGACGGCGCCCTTGACTCCGTTCTTGTTGTTGTTTTTGCCTTTGTTGGCCGAGTAGATGGCGTAGACTCCAATGGCCATGATTCGGGTACCGGGGACCACTCTGTTGGCGAGGTATCCGTCGGCACAGATGACCACGTGACGGGGCATTTCTCCCACAGGCACCATTTCAGGCGCCTCCTGCATCTTGAGCACCTGCTGGTCGACAAACTCACTCTTTTCGTGCAGAATCTTGTACGGATCCAGGGGGCAGTTTTTGGCCTCTCCGTTGGGGTTGGGGGGACCCTGGCAGGACCGGGGGATGTTCAAGGACGCGAATCCGGGCGTTACATCGATCTTGATCTGGTCTCTACACGACGAACAAATCAGGGTGACGGTCTTGACCTTATTGGAGACGCTGCCACTGCCAATGATGATTCCGGGCACTCGCACGAGTCGGGAAACGTGCGTGGAGCCCAGATCTCGAATCTGCGTGACCGAGGCGTCCGATCGCAGCGTCACCTGGACGTAGGGTACCTTAGCGATGGCGTCGGGAGCCTCCTTTCGTAGCCGCTCATCAGCCTCATCCATGTAAGGGTTGATGAGTCTTCTGGCCACGTTGGCAGCGGCCTGTTGGAACAGATTGAGCATTCCCGTGGGGTCATCTGCCAGCCGCTGGCCGAGATCGCCATCGTACGCTCGCACGTGAGCAATGTCGACCTCTATGGTCAAAACGCCGCCCAGAATGTTGTCTTGGAGCTGGTCTCGGTAGATGAAGTTGCCGTCAATGTAAAACTCGCGGATGAAGTCGGCGTACTTGCGGGTCAGGCCGACGTTGGTGTCTTCGACCCGGTCGTCGTCGCCGGGCAACACTTGCGTGGAATACACTCGTCCGGTATCGAAAGACATGGCTGGTATGTGTGGGCGTTAGTGACGGTGTATGTATGTAAATGAGATATCTTTTTTGTCTGCTGCACTTTCGAGGCTTGGGAGGAAACGCGTTCGTTACTATTCCTATTTGGGACGAAGGAAAAGTTTATTTCAAGTGGTGGTTTGAGCATATGAAGGGTCCAAAGAAAACATGAATGACGAGCCTAATCGGGAGTTTGAACGTATATGTGGCATCTCCAGATCAAAGGGAGTAGAAAGAGACACTCAGAATTTTCATTCCATCTCTCAATAGCTTTTTAATAGGCGCCAATCTGCCCCCCACTATCGTTACCCCTAGCAACGCGTAATAAGGTTTTGGAATTAATTAAAGGGTGAAAACCCGCGTCTCGAGGTTAGGGCTGCAGTGTTTGGGAGAGACTGTTTTGGTCCTGTCCAACTTCATTCATGCAGAGGCTGTACAACAACAGTGGAAAGGCTTACTAAGGCATTCGTACTAACAATACAAATAAATATATTACATAACTAATCACTTGTCGTCCGCCTTTTTGTCGTCCGCCTTTTTGTCCTCCTTGTCCTTGCCCTTGCTATCCTCCTCCTTGTCCTCCTCTCCCTCAGACTCCTCGCCAACCTCATCGTCAACCACCTCCATCTCGTCATCGGAAGCCTCCTCCAGATCCTCGTCCTCTCCTTCTCCCTCGGCCTCGGCTTCAGCTTCAGCTTCGCCTTCGCCTTCGGCCTCAATGTCCTCCTTGGCATCTGCCTCGGCTTCTCCCTCAGCCTCCTCTTCCACCTCCTCGACCTCCTCTTCCTCTTCTCCAGCTCCGTACTCTTCCTCGTCGTCTTCCAGGTCAGCGTCGGGCTGCTCAGGAGGAAACTCCTCGCCCTGCTCTCCCTCGTTGTCCCACACAATGTTGAATCGGGTCACTCGGGGCTTTTCGGCCAGAATGTTTCGCACCACATGGTCCACCTGCACCTTTGGAGGAGGGTTGAGACGTAGCTCCTCGCTGTCGTACTCGTTGTTGACATAGTAGCCGACTCGCACAAACTCCCGATCGTTGTACGAACACGAGAGAATGATGACGGTGACGGAAACCAGCTCCGAGGCGGGAATCAGATCGACTGTGGGTGGATCGGCCGTGAAGACGAATTTGTTGACTCCGACAGGAACGGGGCCCACAAGGAGAGAGTCGAGCTCCTGGTCGTGCTCGAAGGAGGTGGAGGAGCCGACGTATGTGAGTTTCCATTCGAGGTCTGGGTTAGTACGGTAGCGAGAAACGGTAGCGAACAACGGTAACGAGTGGCCGTAGGTCACGTGCGGACCCAATAGCTTGTCACACAAGCAGTCTTGATCGTCGTCAATCTCAAAGTCTGCGTCTTGAAAGAGGTAGATACAGGCAGATTATGTCTATCCAGATGTATCCAGCCCATGCTCTCAATCAACAGCAGTTCGGTTTGAGATCCAATCAAGAGGCTCACTGTTGGTTTCGATCCACTGCAATTGATCGATTGGCCTTGCTTGACGTGACGTCGTCGTTCATCACCACGCCTCTATGTCAGTCCATCAACTGATCCAAGACCAATCACAACCAGGTTTCATCAATCAGCGACGAGTGAATGATTGATTGCCACGTATCCTCTTTGTGCCATTACCTATGAGACAACCTGCCTGTGACACAGTGTCTGCGTAACACCTCCACCACTTCACTCACCATGCTTCAGAGGCTCCAGACACTCAAAGGTGATCTGGAACTCGTAGGGGCTGCCGAACGGCGCGGGGTTGTTGAGAACGTCAATGTTGAGTAACGAAACGATGGACATGGTGGCTGTGTTTCTTGTCTATGTTGTGTCTGTGTGTAGAGGAAAGGAAAAAGACTGTATACATCATGCAGTGCTCAGGACGCGTCTCTTTCAATTTAGCAAACTCTAACACAAGTGGCGGTGAACGTTGGTGAAGGTCGTTGGTGAGGCCAAACGTGGGGGCCAATTTGTGGGGCGGAAATAGTCACGAGTACAGACAATTGATTGAAGTACGAGTAAGTACATACGAGTAGCTCTAGAATCAAAGATGTACAGCCCGAAGTCGGCGTCCCCAGGGCATTTTCAATCCAACCATTTAGGAGACGGAATCAGTGTCTAGTGTCTGTGTTTCGACATCGACAACTGCAGGGAGAATAAATGGCGTAGAGTATCCAAGTAGTAGCCAGGTTTTTTGTAGCTGTTGTTTTTTTTGGTGGCCTCTCCCATCTTGTGGAATAGTGCCCCTATTCACAAGTTCTACATAACCACACCATCTCCGATGGTGGCAAGAATCCAATCTCTCAACGTCGTACTCATGATCATACTAATCCGTACGAGTCGTTACTTACGGTTGTCAGAATGTAACAGTGCCCACTTGGATTAACCGCGCCATCAACAACGAATCCGTATCGCTTTTCTTTATGTTGGTGATGTTACATCGTCCGATCAAGAGTTGTCGTTCGTGCTGATTAGTGTGTATACTGGAAAGTGGAAGAGACAAGAGTCGGGGTAACATTGCTGAAACTTGTACCCGTAGACTCCGAAATTGGACTCTCAGCTCTAAAGTTTTTTTTTTTTTTGTGTGATTCTAGGGAAATACATTTCAGCTACTTGAGGCCTTTTTTGTCTTTTTCCGACCTGGCGTACTGTACTTAACAACATGTATTCGTTGACCCCCCAGTGATTAGCATACTCACCTGGACCTTGGTGTCTGATCTAGAGATGCCCCGAAACCGATGCGAGTTCGACCCTCACACAACAATTGAACAATTTACATTTCCTGCATACCCAGACACGTGACAGGAAATCTAGAAATGGAGGTGGATGGTCAAACGAGCAAACGAAAAAGATTATGTCGTGCCACGAAGAAAAAAACAGACTGTTGATGGTCGAGGCGAGTCTTGCACCAGAAGGTGTGCCCTGACTGAATATCCTGGCTTAGCCCTTTATTGGGCTCTTCTACGTTGTCCCAGTTGAGACCTGTGCAAAGCGACACTGTAATACTCTAGTGCCCTGTGGACTCGATCGGGAAACAGCTAGCCCATGTTGCTGAGCGACACTTGCAATTGCAACTCAGCACATTTTTCTTCACTCGGCCGAACGCGCTACTCCCAGTAGGTTTCTGACGATGCGGGGAATACGAATTCGTGCAGTTCGAACTTGGAACCCACCCCTCAGAGCTTTGTCAGTCCCTGTCATGGCCGAATCGTGAGTACCTAATCTAAACATTGCTGTTGCAACCAGAGTGGTGAGATCGACTTAGTATCTCCAACGCTACATTTCCAGTTCAGGCTTCATATCCATATTGTGGAGGTTACAGTCCAGGAAATGTGGAGGTTACAACCCCATTGCTCATCTGATCTCCTCCATGATTGCACACCTTGCACACAGGCATCCATTCACACCCATATTGACGAGGGACTCTATCGACTGCAGTGTATCTGTTGCAGTGTATCTGTTGGAACTGATGTAGTGGCTACAGACAGGGCCATTTCAGTCGAAAGATCCAAAAGGACCTGACAGATGGCACTCAGCATGCCCAGTTATCATGGCGAATTAGGGCCTCCCGTAATCGTGTTGACGGATGGTTACAGGCAGGAACAAAGACTTGTACGCTCTTGACGCTACTCGCCAAAATGTACAAAAGAATCCCCTTTGCCTAACCATGATCCAACACCAATGCGTTTCCAATCGACTGTTTTATCCCTGCTTCAGGTCTCTGGCGCCGTGGCCCAAACCGCTTTGGACAGTCCCATAACCTCCATGGTAGCACGGGTGGCTCAAAGCCTTTCTGCCAGTGATTACGTGTGGAACACCTACGAAGTCGCTCTGGACTTTTCTTTTGATACCGTGACGGCCTCCTCCATCAAAAGTGGAGACTACTTTGACTTCAGTATCGAGGGACCCCTCCGGGACTACTCTGATGCCTCCGAGGTGCCCATCACATACGACTTTTACATTGAAAGCGACAACAAGGACCAGCTGTTTCACGTGGTTGCCCTGGATGATAACCACTCTTTCCGGGCCACTGCTACGACCTTTTTCGACAGTCGCTCAGACCTTTTCGACCTCGCTGGTAACTTCGTCGTTGACTTCCTGTTCAACGAGAGCACACCCTTGGGCCCTGCCGAGGTCAACGTCGGACCTTTCTCGTCAGAAGTGACCTTCCTCGTCCCCGCTCCTTTGACCTTGTGGCCGGGAGGACAAAAGTGCCGCTTTCAAGCAAGACGTCTCGGTACTGGTCTCCTGGTCGAAGTGATCACTCTGACTTATCAAGACGGCACCGATCCAGGTCCCCCGCCTGCCCCCAAGTGGCACAACATCAAGATCCGGTCCGGGTTCACATTTGAGCCCGTTGAAAGCCATCCCTGGGGAATGGTCGATGCGTACTATCTCGACAAGGACCTAAAGAGAACCGAAGTCGCAGGCTCGCCCCTTGCAGCAGACTATCCCGCCCCCAGAAACAGTTTCACCAACGCCACCGATTTCGGCTGTTCGCTCGACCAGAACAAGACGCCTCCTCTCTCTTCCACTGCGGACGGAATCTACATCGCTGCTAGAGGTCGAATGTCTGGCTCCGACCCTCAGTCCTGCTTCCAGTGGACGGGCAACTTCATGTTTTTGCTCACGCGCTCACCCTTCTGCCATGCCCAGGGCCATGGAGCTGAAGGCATGCCCAACGGATACGGCCTGGCGTCTGTTAATGTCCTTGCGGTCACTACCACTCCCGGTCCAGTTGCGGGAACAGAGATCATCACCGGAACTGACGGCGTGGAAACCGCACGGGTGACGGCTGCCCTCGTTTCTACCAACACCGTGCCAGGTTCTGCTGAGGGCACCACCACTCTCGTTGATCCTGAAGGCAACTATTACAAGGAGGTGACCCGTACTCCCGTTTCCACCAACACTGTCCCCGGCCGTGTGGAGGGTACTGAGGTCCTCACAAACTCGGACAGCGACTATTACGTCCAGATAACCGCTACTCCTGTTTCCACCGTCACCGTGCCAGGCCCAGTTCCGGGAACCGAGTTTGTCACGGATCCCTACGGCAATGGAAGCTACATCGAACAGGTGACGGCCACTCCCGTTTCCACCCACTACGTTCCGGGCACCGCCGAAGGCACAGAGATTCTCACCAACTCCGAGGGCGAGTATTATGAGCAGGTAACACGAACGCCTGTGGCAACCAACACCGTTCCTGGAAGCGCTGTGGGCACCGAGACGCTCACCAACACGGATGGCGATTACTTTGTGCAGATCACTGCCACCCCTGTCTCTACCCACACCATTCCTGGCCCTATTGAGGGCACCGAGCTTCTCACAAACACCGAGAGCGACTTTTACGTTCAAATCACCGCGACCCCCGTATCTACCAACACGGTTCCAGGATCTGAGCCAGGCTCCGAGTATCTCACCAACTCAGACAATGGCTACTACGTGCAGGTCACAGCGACTCCTGTCTCCACCCTCTTTGTTCCTGGAACCACTCCTGGCACCGAGACTCTCACAAACACACAGGGTGACTTTTACGTGCGAGTGACCCGGACCCCCGTCTCGACAAACACAGTTCCGGGAACAGCTACCGGCAACGAGATTCTCACCAACTCGCAAGGCGAGTACTACGAACAGGTGACCCGAGTTCCTGCGTACACTACAGTTGTCCCCGGACCTGCACCCGGTACTGAGATTGTCACAGACACAGACGGAGGCTACGTTGAGCGAATCACGTCTCTGCCCGTCTCAACCACCACCGTTCCAGGAACCGCCGAGGGCACTGAAACTCTCACCAACTCGGACGGTGGCTTTTACGAGCAGGTCACGCGAACCCCCGTCACCACAATTTTTATTCCAGGATCCACCATTGGCCTCGAAACTCTTACAAACTCGGACGGGGACTATTTTGTGCAGGTGACCGCCCCTCTTGTTTCTACCAAGACTGTCCCTGGTTCTGTCGCAGGCACCGAGACTCTCTCAAACAGCAACAGTGGCTTTTACGTCCAAGTTACTGCCACACCGGTGTCTACCAACACAGTTCCTGGCCCCACAGCTGGCACAGAAACTCTCAAAGATGACAATGGAAACTTCTACGAGCAGGTCACTACCATTACTGTTCCTGACCGTCGTGTTGTTTCCACAAACACTGTGACAGGCCCCACTGCTGGAACTATTGTTCTAACCAACTCCGACAACGAACTGTACGAGCAAGTCACCAAGACGGTGGTTTCCACACATTTTGTGGCAGGCCCCACACCCGGAACCACCATTTTGACCAACTCTGAAGATGAACTGTTCGTGGAAGTGACCAAGACCGTGGTATCTACACGCGTTGTGACAGGACCCACCCCTGGAACTACTCTTTTGACAAACTCTGACAACGAACTATTCGAGCAAGTTACCAAGACGGTGGTTTCCACCCAAACAGTCACAGGCCCGGTCGCAGGATATGACCTTCTCACCAACCCCAATGGCGATCTCTTTGAACAAACGACCGTGGCTGAGACAACGGTCACCTCAACTGTTCCCGGCTCTACCTCACCCACTGCCACTGTTACGGTTTTCGTGACTGCCGGTTCCGGCGAAGGTACACGGGCTGCCGACGACACTTCAGTGACGTCTGGGCGTACTCTTGTTGTTTATGTTACCGTTTCCCCGTCTTCCAACGGTGTTCCCGTGTTTGGTGGTTCTAACACATCGAGCAGAGGTGGTTCTGAAGCCTCAGGAGATACTGGTGATGCTGGTTCAGGAGACAGCGGTCTTGTGCCTGGCTCCAGCGAGGCCGGAAGAAGCTCCTCCAATTCTGAACAGCTGGTTGCAGGCGGTGCTGGGGGTAGTCCACGAGGCTCTTCTGGCTCTGGCTCTGGCTCTGGCTCTGGCTCTGGCTCTGGCTCTGGCTCTAGTCCCGGTATTGTTTCTGTATCTGATTCTGGATCTGGTGCTGGATCTGGTTCTGGATCTAGCTCCAAATCTGAGTCATCTTCGGAGAAGGCTGGCCTCCAGCAAGCCAACAGAGCCTCTTTACTTACAGTTGGAGCTCTTCTGGCCTTCCCTCTCGTTGCCATGGCAGCTTAGACAGCTGATGACGCCGTCCCCTATGCTGCCATGTCTTTCCAACCCTCGGAAAAACTTTTCTTTTCTCAACTCTCAAGTAAATTCAAATGTGATGTATTCAGTATTAGTTCATCGTCGAAAGGCTTCCAACGCGTGCTAACTTCAATGTATGGTGAATGTGCAGGTGGAGGAAGAATGTCCGTAAAGTGCGCTAAAAAAAAAAAAAAAAAAAATTGGTATCGTTTTGGACCAAGTCTCCGTGATTTCGAGATGGAAAAAATCGTGACCGTAAATATCTTCCATAACATATACCACCTGGGTGCGATCCCACCGCCATGCCCACGGCAACTGAATCTCTGCTGGATTGCTCCACTGAAGTATCCCAGTTAGACTTAGAACGGAAATCTCAAAGCCGATTACTCAGACCGAGACGCCCATCAACCGCGGAATTCGGAAAGGACAACCAAATAGCCAAGTGCAGAGTCCAAGACTCGAACGCACAACAAGAAGACGATTTACCGCTCCGACAGAATGCCATTACAGCTAAAGTTAAAAACGCTTTGGGACACTAGATTGGGCCAAATAAGTCACGTGCGAGCTAATTGGAAATGCGTTTTTGGCAACATTCCGACTGAGTAAAGATATCACAGAGAAAATGAGATATCTTTGTCAAGCCAGGGGAACAACGTGAGCTGGTTGAAACCTCGAATTTCGTGATATTAATGATGTTACAGCTTCTCTCTAAATTTTGGGGCTTTCAGTTCTTTCGTTTTTGCTGTCACGATCTCTAGAATGATTATAAATGGATTAAAGTGGTATTATTCGATTCGCAAGAGCGGTATCTATCAGATGTAGCTAGATTTACGTCTAAATTGTCCCTCCCACAAAAGTTCTCTACTCTGCTCCTCCCCCCATGCATTATAAACTATTGAAGGGCACACACCTAGGCAATGTGCACTTTGAGCACTCACTTCAAAACACTCATAACCTATAGAAAGACAAAGATCATCTGATATGGTTGCGTACGTGACCACCCCCAATCCTCAAATCCAACGACATGCCAAGAACACGTTTTTTGGACGGAAATCCGCACTACCCCGATTCTACAACACGCCAACTCTAAATGCCACTCTAAAAGGCTCGGCATATATGCCGGGGTTACTTTGGCCATGCATAACATAGGTGTCACCAAGGGTCACCACTAGAAGTGCACAAGTATCGACAGAACTCACCTTTTTTGACCGCCAAAAATGTCGTGGCCGGTGTCTGCGCCACAAAGCGTCAAATTGCTGGCGCCCGACGACGAGTGTATAGCCATTGAGGCGTCACGATCCGGCTTCTTTCTCATTGCTCTCACCCACACCTCCATCTACATCTACCAGCTCAACCCGCTGTTCCCGGTGGCGGTCCATGCTCGCAGTGCGTCGAGTCTGGACACGTATGGTGTGAACCGCAAGATTGTGACCAAGCGAGACGGCTCTCACGTGGGCGTCATCACCTCGGGTGGGCACGTCATGCTGTACTCGTTGTCGATTCTTCCTCAACTTGAACCGGGCAACATCACCTTTGAGAGCAGCGGAACCAAGCCCGTCTTGTACCCTGGTCCGGGAGAAAGCGTGGGCGTGCAGGGCGTGCGCATTGAGGTGCGGACCAGTATTCGGGTCGACTCGTTCTGCGAAAACGCCGTGGTTCTGGAAGACGAGATTGTGCTGTTCACCAGAGACCCTCCAGCGGTGCAAATGTTGCCGTTGGACTCGCTACAACCGACCAGTGTGGTTCTTCGCAAACTGCCGTGGCTTCGAGGCGAGAGCGGAAAGGTCGATTACCCCGTTCATATCGATTACTCACGGCCCATGGACATGTACTGTTGGGTGGGAGAGTCTGGACGGGGTTATGTCGTTGTTTCCAAGGAGAATCGGGAGGAGTCAGGGGAGGAACCTGAGGATAATGAGGTGGAGATTCCAGAATCTGAAATCGACAACGACAACCAACCAGAAACAACCCATGCGGAAACTACTACCGACAATACCAACATCGAACTGAAAGCACTGACGGTGACAACAACACCCAAACCAACAAGCCCGCCAATAACAGGATACTGTTTCCACAAGTCGAAAATCAAGGCCACGATAAGTGCCATCAACTCGCGCTTCTCAGTCATTGCTCTGGGTGCTGTTGATGGCTCCATTGTCCTCTACACCGTCAGAGACTACCAAGGAAACTGTCTTCGAGTCACAAGAATGGTCCATCCAGATACTCCTGCTCGCATCACATGTCTCACGTGGAACCCTGAAGGAACATGTCTTTTTGCAGGCTATGAAAACGGATGGAGTCTGTTCTCCGTCTATGGAATGCTTCTCTCCCATTCCTTCCAGGGTCTCGATACCGACGACGAAAAGGAAGTGTGGCTGCGAGGCATCAAATCGGCAGCCTGGTCCGGGGCAGGTGATGGCCTGTTTCTTGTTCCGCTCATTTCGACACCTGAAACACCCCAGCTGTACTGTTTGGACATGGCCAAATTTTCTCTCTTCGAGAATTTCACCCAAGACAACCTCAAGGGCCCCGTGCTGTTCCGAAACAACAAATTGGCCATCTATAGAGGTCACCACCAGCCCGGGTTTGCGGCCATTTCACGTGACTCGATTCTGTGGCAGTTCATTTGCATGCCTGCGTCTTACACGGCTTCGAACTGGCCCATTCGCATGATTGCGTGCTGCAGTCGCCACGAGTACTTTGCAGTGGCGGGAGCTAGAGGTCTGTGCCATTACTCAATCAACTCCGGACGTTGGAAAATGTTTGCCGAAGAGTACATGGACAATGAGTTTGTTGTCAAGGGAGGAATGATCTGGTACAAGCATTTTTTGATCTGTGGAGTGTACAGCTTCACCACTGGAGGATACGAAATTCGAGTCTACTCACGCGATCTGGATTTGCATTCTTCCAAGGTGGTTCTGGTCCAGGAAGTGCCTACTCAGATCATTCACATGAGTGTCTCCGGCTCGTTTCTGTACGTCTACACTCTCGACAATTGTCTGTACGAGTTTGTCATCAGGACAACAGGAGTCAATGGACTCGAGCTTGTGTTCCAGAAGATGCTGTCGTTCACTGAGATCATCAAATCTCCCAACAGAGTCCGAGCCATTACAAAGTACTCCAAGGACGAGTTTCTGGTGCTTGTGGACGGAACTTTGGTTCTATTCAGTCCGTCGGAGATCAGTTCTGACTCGTCACAGGCGGTGGGCTTTTCGAAACGGACTCTACATCATCACATTGAGTATTTTTTGGTCGAGTCTTCTTCCTCCGAGCCTCACTTTGAAAACACAATTTGGGCTTTTGATGGCAGCAATGTTCTGTTATGGCTCAATCCCCATGAAATTGAGCCGTGCAAAATCGACGTGGAGAACTATCCGTTGATGCCTTTAGTTTCCAAGGGAATCATGCTCGGCATCTACTCGGACCTTTTGTCTACACGGTCGTGTTCGTTCCCCATTTTCCGCTTTGCGTTTGGAACTGACATCTTCCTGTCAGACCTGCTCAACTTTCTCATCAGCCGAGGCGACTACACCAAGGCTGTAGAGCTGGCAGGGCAATACAGACAACTGGACTACTTCAACCACTGTCTGGAGATTCTGCTACATACTAACGTTGTCAATGGAGACGGCAAGAAGGATGGCAAGGGTAAAGCTGCCGAGTCGACCGAGACGTCTACTGACTTGATTGTCAAGCTGTGCAAGTCGTTCCCCGGACATCTCGACATCTTTGCCAATTGCGCGCGAAAGATGGAGGCGTCGTATTGGCCGACCCTGTTCAACTCCACGGGGTCTCCTCGGTCTCTGTTTCTGCAGAGTATGGAGCAGGGACGGCTACAGACGGCGTCCAAGTACCTTCCCATTTTGCATTCTGAGGAGGACGAGGAGGCGTTTTCCGATACGACACATCTGATGCAGCAAGCCAAAGAGCAGGGCGAGTGGGGCCTATGTGGAAGTCTGTGTGACTTCTTGGTGGGAATTGATCGTGAGTATGAGAGAGGAGGCAGAAAATACCGACCCCCGAGTTGCATTACTAACACAGCTACCAACAAATCTCTGAATCGAGTTTTGGACAAGGTCCAACTATAATAGTGTATCATTTCAATATATAATGTGTTTAAGCACGGTTCTGGGTTAGTATGTGTATGGTGGTGGGTGAGAGAGGGTGTTGCAGAAAGGGGTAAGTAGACGACAAGGTGATGGCTGAATCTGCAGACACGAAGAGCTAGGAGTGAACGTGAGGGGCCAAGGAAACCCTGAATTGACCGCTGTAGATGTTGGACCAGCCAGTGTTCGTTTGTGTCTCTCATAAGACAGCATAACAACCCCAACATTCAACGCACTTCGACTCGTACCGTCATATAGCACAGCGCAATACACAGTTGCAGTAGACCACGCGACATGTCACGCGATCAGTATAGTGTTGTTTTCGTGTGGCTTTGGTTTCCCATCCAGCTTTGGTCCTATCGCTCAGTCCAGTCTCCATCTTCATGCTTCTATTGTTGTTCGTTTCCTAGTAGTCCAACGTCTTCCACTCGGGGTATCACAAGTTTGGCTGGCATTTCCAAACAGACAATAACGGTCTGACACCATTCACGTGACGTTTATTCCCCGCACCTCAATTAAAGATAACCGGACCAGTTGCAAGAATTGGTCCAGATACCGTTGACCAAGGCAAGTGGGTGTCCATTATTGTCCGCCATTGTCTGCGCTATTGTTTGTCGATCGCCTATGTTCCATCATTGTCGCTGTGTCACAAGTTCAGTCGTTAAGTCGAGTCAAGTCGAGTAAGCAATGCCACGTGTCGTTTGAACGTAGTTGTCGCAGGAAGCTTGACTGTGTCTCTCCACGTTGTCGCTTGATTCTGTCGCGTCAATCTCTGTGTCGTCTTTCGTGTTATTCTTTCTCTCACTCCCTTTCTCTCTTTATCTCTCTCTCTCTCTCTCTATCCGTCGCAATTCATCCGTCAAATTGCCTCCCTCTCCTCTCAATCTCCTGCTTCTACTCACCTTGAGGAACTTGTCCACAAAGTTGTCGGGCTGGTGTCGTCCCTGGACGTCGTCCTCCTCGGGGAAGTACTTGAGGAACTGGGCCTGCTGCTTCCAGAAGTTGATGCACTCCTGGTACTCCATGTGGCCCTTGGCGTACAGGACGTTCTGGATGGACAGGTCGTCGACAAACCGGTGTCGCTCAAACTCCTGTCGGATCTTGGTTCGAATGGTGGGAATGGAGAACTGGACCTCGTACAAGTCGGCAAAGGTGGGGGCGCCTCGCAGAAACTGTCGGTACAGAGACAGGGTTCGCTTCTGGAGCTCCTTCTTGGATCCCGAAAACTTGACGGTCTCGGCAAAGGCGGTAGCGATGATGGCCATTGTGTGTTGTGTGTTTCCCTTTTTTTCAGAGATCCGTTCTGGAGTGCTGTAGCGTAAATATGCTCTGCAGTATAGTAATAACAATTTGGGCCCAGTGATTGGCCGGATTCGAACTCTATTGGGAGCCCAGTGGTGGAATTATAGATGCGGGGATTAAGAAGTGGTGTGAAGGTGATGACGTTTTGCTTATTGCTTTAGTGAATTGGAATTATCTGTCTGAACAAATTGCATCTTTTAAAATAATGCTCAACCCATTATTGATCCTTGTAGCTCCTCCATTCCTACGCTTACTAATCATCCACAGCTCGGTACTATCTTTCCTCCCAACTAATTCCAACTGGAAAATATAGTTTGGTGGGTTCAATTCCTGCTGCCAACAATCGTCCCTACTAAGCTCATCGAAATCACGTTCGCTAATGCACCCCTTGCATGTCAACCCCATGTTATCCCAGACTATCACAACGATCTACATCTTGGCCACACACACAATTACCACCCTTCACCAATGACAGACTCGCTATCTCTAGGATACTACCAACTGTTCCACAAATACGCCGTTCTAGGCGGCAAAAGATGGCATTATCTCGACATTCCCCCCACCTCGCCTAGCCCAGCACTGATAGGATCCGGAAAGACCCTCATGCTCTGCCATGGGTTTCCTGACAGCTGGTTCGGGTGGCGAAAACAGATTCCGGTGCTGAGAACTCTTGGATACAGACTCCTTGTACCTTCCCAAATGGGATACACCAGGTCCGAGGCTCCCCTATACCCCACCCCTGAACCCAACGAAAAGGGCGAGTACCCCGAGCTGGGTCTTGAGGATGGAGCTGACGCCCTCAAAGATCTGTACTGCTACACGGGCAAGTTCTACGCCCAGTGCATGGATGAGTTGTTGACTCAGCTGGGTATTTCCACCGTGACTATCATTGGACACGATTACGGAGCCTACCTGGGTCCTAAACTGTACCTGTACTTCCCACACAGAGTCGAGGCCATTGCCACCTCTTGTTGGCACTACGTTCCTGCTCTCAAGAAGTTCTACTCCATCCCGGAGTTCATCAAGCTCGCCCCTTCCTTGTCCTACCAGGCTTATCTGATTGGAGATGCTTCCGAGGACTTTTCTACTCGAGAAGGCAGCGAGTCGTTTTTGCGACAGGTATTTGGAGACGAGGGCTGGGGCGGCTCGGATCCTTCCGCCAATATGACCGAGCCAGAGTTTCAAAACTACATGACCGAGTTTGCGACAGGAGGACGGTTCATGAGCTACATGGTGTCTACGTACAAGGCTCGTCGACTGACGTTTGAGATTGAAAAGCAGGACTTTCTGGACAAGGGCCGGACTCCGGAGAGCATGCAGGTGGACGTTCCGTATCTTCATGTTGGAGCTGAGCAGGATATGGCGTTCCGGCCTCCGATGATCAAGAATCTGCGAAAGTACGTCAAGCCCGGCCGATTGGACGAGGTGTGGATTGATGCTAGCCACTGGCTCATGTTTGAAAAGGCAGATGAGTTTAACCATGAGTTGGTCAAGTGGTTGGAAAAGGTGCATGGGGGAAAGGCGAGGTTGTAGTGTCGAGTGAAGCGCGAGATACGAAGCACGAGAATACGAAGCACGAGATCGCGAAAATGGTGCGAAGTCGTACGACTGATGCGATGATAGTGGCACTGAAAGGTTGAAAATGCCGTAGTCCAAATGACATTGACCTATGACGATATCCACATACAGCACTGTACTGTACTGTAGGGAACACTAGTACTGTAATACAACAGCTGTGTAGAATGGTTGATGAGCCTCATAATGCCTCAATAACATGTCTAAATGTACCGTAGATGTTCATCAATGCGGCACTGCGAAATGAGACACAGTTTCTACATATTCCATCTAATAATTATCCGCCAATCGTCCAATCCTCCAGGAACCTCGTATAATTCTCCCGACATGATGTATCCATGCGGCACTCCTTAATGCACCCCACTGTAGCTTGATTCTCCGGTGGTGAATTTCAACGTTCGTAAATGCTACCATTCGAGCGCCCTTAACGCGCTGTCTTTTGTCTCTCGCGTTTGGTGATACATTTCGAGCCCTCTAATAACAGTGGCCCTGCTTAGACCTACAACTACAAAACACGGCTACAGTTCCAAATCGTTAGTTGTATTCATATGTGTTCTCAAACACTCGTTTCGTCGTTAGTGGTGGTAGTTGAGAGTCTGTGGGTGGACTGTTGTTTGAATTTCTTTCTCGTCGTCAAATTCTCGCTGCGGTCGAATTACGCGGCCTCCCCATCGCTCAGAGACACCACCTGATCCTGCTCCAGAATAAAGGGGAACTTGGCATAGTCCTTGGTGCTCTTGAGATACTGAATGGCCTTGTCGGGGGCAGAGAAGGAAAAGCCCTTGATGAACGAGTACTCGTAGCCAATCTTGCCACCCTTGGCGGTGATGGCCATTTTGACTTGCGCAACAGTCGCTTCAGGGGTCGTGTCATCCTTGAAGGTCAGAATGTACTTGTTGGGGATGTAGTTTGCTGACGCCGCCACCAGAGTGGCAAACAGGACTGTGAGCAAAAGTAGCAGTTTCATGTTGTACAGTAGGTCGTGACTGTAGTCGTGTGGTGTGTGTCTGTTGTTTTTTTTTTTGTTAGTGCCGTGGGCCAAGTATAAATACCAGCTTGAAGTCCCTTGGTCCCCTTTTCGAAACCCTCCCTTGTCGAACCCTTTTGTTTTGACAGCAGGTCGAAGCTGTGCAGTGCCTCTGAAACGCACTGTTAACTTTATCATGGCAGGTGATCAGGCGAGCACGCGAGGTGAAACGGCTGAAAAGGCCAACAAGACCGGCTGTGACACATTTTCGGCGACCATCTGGCTGCAACCATTGTGTCAGATCTTGGTGGTCTCTAGCAGATCAAACTTGACAATCTCCGGTTTTTTTTCTGGATTTTACATAATTTATTTGCAACTTATTTCCGATTTATTCATCAGAAATTAAAAGAAATCAAATAAATTCACACCCCGAACCAACTCCTCCAACATACACAAAGAATCAATCAAAAAGAGCCGCTTCCGTACCGTCCTAAAAATACCAATCAAATTGAGACACTGAGGTTCGATAATTACGACATTGTACGTATGCGGTTTGCCACCCGTGATGAAATGTACGGCTATTTTGGGACATATGCATATACCATGGAACAGACACAAGAGAACTACTTGTACAAAGTATGACCATCTATTATTCAGTTATTGCAAGCTGATGACTTATCCGTCAGCGAATCGCTACCTGGTACTACTCACTATCGTGCACAATAACACGCCTACATATCAGCAGGTACTCCATCACGACCCTTTCAGTCAAAGAGCCCGAGCCGAGACATGATGATCATCATCTGTTTGATCTTTTGTTTGATCGCTTGCTTGGCAAATAAATAATCTATACAGTGTAATGGTGCGAGTTCAACGACGTCTCTGATGAACACGTGCAACAGCCTTTCAACGTCTCTAACGAACCCGTGTTGCGCATTCCGTTACCTCCTCTCATAAACCCTCATCTCCCTATCCACAGCAACCTCCTTTGTACCATACTGAACAGCAATTCTAATCCCCTCCATCCGCTCAACGTCCAGAAACACATGGTCCGTCTCTTGGAACGGCCGGTGCAAGTAAATGTACTTTTGGTGCGTGTTCTCCGTGCTCAACAGAACCTCGTCTTCAAATGTCCGATTGATGTTGATGCGTTTCTTGACGAGCAAAACAGCCCAGTTCTCGTCCTCCTCTTCGAACCTGTGTCTGATGGTGTTGGACACCCGTCTGGCAAGAGGAGTGCGGTACTGCCGCGTCCCTGTTGTTTCTGAATCTCCAAGCTCCTTTGATTGAGGCAAGTAACGAAGCTTTTTCGCCAGAAAACTCACATAGACGTTTCTATCGATTGCCAGAACCACCCAGGGGCCGCAGAAGACGACTGTGGCATTCCAGTTGCTCACACCATGGAAACAGTTCCAAATCTCGCCCGTCTCACAATCGAACAATGCAATGTTGGTTTGCAGATACAGACAGTAGATTGAAGAGGAGATGCGCGAGAAGGAGTTGATGAAGCTGCGTGTCGGGACAAACCATTTGGGCGGGAACCTCAGCTCTGTGTTTCTCAAGTCAGCTTCTGACAGTTCTTGCTGCCCTGTCTGACACACCAATAGTGTCTTCTTGACTCCCGAGGAAGACGTGTAGCTGAACACAAAATGCCCCGTTCCGTCCGGATCAACCAGAGCACAATGAACCAGCATCACCAGCCCTGAGACCTGGAAATCGCTCTCCATGACCAGATCGAATCTCCACGTGGAGAAATCCGTCAAACTGGCCGTCATGTTGTTTCCCGAGTTGTTGAACTTGACAATGAGCCCGAAGAGATTGTTGCCGAGCGGCAGAACGTCCACGGGCGCCGTTTTGCGGTTCACAACGTCATATGTATTGTGAGGAGGGGTGTCCAGAGTGTTGAGTTGAGCCGCATTAGCAAACGTTCCTCCACATAGCAGTTTTGCTCTTGATGAATCGATTTCCGTGTTGTCGGCTTCTGACTGCTCCGCCTTTGTGTTCACTTCTCTCAATCCCATGGTGTAAATGCTGCCCTTGTCGATTCGCATATCCCAGTACCGTTTCACCACAGAGTTGTCTTCCACGTGACACCAGTGTTTCTGTGGCTCTCCAACCACCTTCCAAAGTCGATAGCACGTGATCCGCCAGCTGTCACACCCTCCGTAGCTCTTGTCGATGTAGAAACACAAATCGCGAGCTGCTTGTTTCCACAGAAAGTCGTTTTCAAAGTCAGCCAACACATCGCGCGTGTTTTGACACGTGTCGGTAAGAGCGGAAAGCGACACAAAGTCGTGGCGAAGATGCTCGGCGATTTTCACCACCAGCTCGGCCGGTAGATGGTTCATTTGGATGCGCGAAAGTAATGGACTCCTAGTTGATGCTGATAGGTTGAAGTATAAGTCTGGTTAGGTTGGCAATCACGTGAAGATAACTGAGTGAAGGGGAGAACAGGGAAATGAGAATGACCAATTGAATAAAATGGGGATAATTGTGGGAAAAAATTTAGTCGATTTTCGGTATCCGACTTTATCTACATCTGAAGTCTCTCTCAGGAGCACGTGACCGTGGACCATGTTAGAGGGATATGTAGAAGTGATGCACAGTGGTCATGACGGATCACAGAGGAAGTTGCGGAACAATGATTAAAGAAATAAAAAAGCTCTCGAAACGATCAAGTACAAGTCGCTGTCACTCGTGATCAGATTTTTCTGAACTCCATCCCCCTCTACTAATCCCTCCACTTCTCCCCGGATCCACATCCGCCTGGCTAGCTCAATCGGTAGAGCGTGAGACTCTTATCGTTCTTCAAGACGAGATCATCTCAAGGCTGTGGGTTCAAGCCCCACGTCGGGCTGGTAGTTGGGCTGCTTTGAAGCGTCTCTTCTCTGCAAACCATCTCTCTTTTTTTTGCTTCTCATCTGTGTTGATTCCTACCGGTATCTACTGGTACCACTGCACTATTGTTCTTGATCCATTCAATCTATATCTTCTATTTCTACTCGGCATTCTTCCAATCAACATAACCTTCACCAGTCTGCGTGTAAAAGGTGCTTCTGTCGTACTTTGTCAGGTCCTTGCCGGTTCGGAGTCGATCAACCAAATCAGGATTGGAGGTGAACATTCGGCCAAAGGCAACAAGAGTTCTATCATTGGTCTGAGCCTCGGCAACAGCACTCTCAGGAGTGTATCCTCCGGCTCGAATGATGGGGCCCTTCCAAATGTCCTGGATCCAGTTATTGTTCATCCACTGAGGCACCTCCAGGTCCTGATGACCGTCGGTTCGGCCCTCAATCACGTGAATGTACGCCAGGTCGGGGAACCGGGTCTGCAGCTGAGTCACCACGTACTCAAACTGCTCACGTGACCGGTGTTCGTCCACAGCCATGTCTCCAAACCGAGTCCAAGGACTCAGTCTGATCGCCGTCTTCTTCTGGCCAATCTGGGCCACAACTGCAGCTACAATCTCAAACACAAAACGGGCCCGTTTCTCCACAGATCCGCCGTACTCGTCGGTCCGAGTGTTTGTGTTCCACCGCAGAAACTGGTCGGGCAAGTATCCGTTGGCAGCATGGATTTCTACACCGTCAGCACCGGCCTGGATAGCATTCTGGGCTGCCTGAACGTAGAAATCGACTCGTTCCTCAATTTCCTTGACTTCCAGACCCCGCACAAAATTCTTGCCGTCTTCAGTGTAATGATCCGAGGCAGAAACTCGATCGTAGCCCAAAGCCTTGACTGTTTCGGGGTCTGAAGCTCGTCCTAGATCCCACAACTGGAGGAACAAGAAAGAATGGGCTTTATGAACGGCCTCAATCACTTTTGTCCAGCCGGCGATTTGCTCGGGGGACCAGATTCCTGGCAGGTTTTCGTGTCCGAGGTATCCTCCAGACTTTTCCGAGATCATGGTTGCTTCTGAAATCAGCAGGGTGCCTGGATCCTGACCTCTCTGGGCATAGTGGGTCACCTGCAGTTCAGAAGGCACAGTTTTGACGTTTCTGCACCGGGTCAAAGGGGCAAAGACGATTCGGTTGAGTAGATGGCAATTGCCAACTTGGATGGGCGAAAACAGGTTTTTAGACATGGTGAAACGGTTGCAGAGGAAGAGTTCAGAGTTTGCGACAAGTTGCTTGATAAGCATACTCCAGAGACGCGAGATTGGAGGCTAAAACGAAGCTAAGGGGGAGTCCAAGGAAGTGGGCGAATCAGGGCGACGGTGGCGTATAGAAAACACTTGATCCACTCATTAGCAGGGATAGTGATGTTGTGCTTGAGATGCTGCCAATTAAAAAGAAAATAGTTCAATTGAGTTTAAATGGTTGTGATGTTAGTTGAGAATTTGTTCCAAGTTCCGAGCTCTTTAAGCTTTCGTTTCGTAGAGTATTATATTTGGACCGTACTTGGAGTGATATGGCACAGGATTTGAGCTAGCGGTCTCAATAACTCTACAGATTAACTTAGCATAGCATGATACTCCTCGCACCCGCCTTGCACTACTAAAGTATACATTATTTTTCCATTTGGCGTCCTCTAAGACCACCAAATGGAACAGACCAGTGTAGTACCAAATCCAGCTGATTCCGGATTTACGGTTGTTTTTTTCTTGCTAACCGAATATTGGTACCGTTTTGCTGGTATCATTGTTTCGATTCTTACCATTCACCACTCACATAACAATATCCTGAATATTGTGCTCCTCATGAGGCAAATCAATTATGACCATTTTGGGGCATGTGAGAGAAAATATTCTTTTTGCCACATACCCCACAAAAACACAAACGCTTCTCCCGTAATATATATACCTGTGATATCGTCTCAACACCTTTTATCATGTCCTCAGATGCCCCCGACAACCAGCCCATGGTCGTGTATTTACTGTGAAGCCCACCGAATGCGCATGAGCTCCTCAGCCATGGAGAAACACAAACAGATCTGCAAGGGTCCTTTCCACTAGGAGTGATTGAGTGGATGTAAGACATTGATCTGGGGCGGTACAGTAATACCTTGTGACATTGTACACGGTTTAATGGTTAATACACAATTACTTGGGTTTTACTTTACCCGAGTGAAGTTGCATCGTTTTGGCTCCTATCTGTCTTAAAAATCAGTATTGGCTCACGAAAATATCCAGAGAATCTGACTGACATTCAACCACTATAAGTATTTCTGTTTTGTACGAGTGCCTTTGACTGCAACATTACTGTCAAATTCGCTGTTCACATGCTACCATATCAGCCCCAACTTTGGCTGTATAAATATTTCCAATCTTAACGCTCTCTCCCTTCACCCTTCCCTTCATCTACCATGCCCCTTACAGGAGTATACTACTGGTGTGTCAAACACAAACAGTTCATTCACCACAAAGAGATTGTATCTCACGTCGCCACTTGCAAAGGACCTTTCACTTTGTCAGGCGAAACAGTCTCGTTTGGAGACAAGTGACAAAGTTGAATAATTTATTTGAGTAAATTTATGCTGTGTCATTGTTGAGCGAAGACGTAGAACGACCTGCTGTTTATTGCGATGAGTTCAGAGACTACAGTACACACTGTACCAAGTCTCGTTGACACACAGAGCAGCTTTAGTTAGGACATTCACTTGGGGATTGTTCAAGAAGCGTTTCATCTGGAATCTCCATGAGCCAGGTCATTGCAGGCTGAAACTTAACGGAACCAAGAGCTGAACTGAATCTGTAAAAAGGATCGAATTGCATAATCCACTTGCTTTTCTTGATGAGTTAGAGTGTGCGGATGAGCTTTTAGTAGAAATGAGAAGCCAGATATTGCAGTGATCCCTCAAACTGCTCATTGGCAAGCAGAACAAGGAGCCCAATCAATATCCCAATTGTCTCAGTACATTCTAAACTGCACTAATTGCCTTCTTCGTCGGCAGATCTGCAATACTCGCTGCTGAAGTGGCCTGGAGTAAACAGTGCTAAATGTCTTCAATATCTTCGCATTCAGAAAGTCAGAAACACATGACATGACCCCGTTACTTGTTCCATTGATTCAAATCTCCCCAATTCCCGTATGGGCAAGTAACGACACTTACACTGACCCGGAGTTAAACGGAGTTAACATGAACACCAGACACACCACCTGGTACTGTAAGAGCCACGAAGAGCACTACACTCCTGTCTGCTTCTTTCACCACAGGACAAGTTGCAAAGGTCCTTTTACTGTCGAAATCATGGATTTTCCCGGGTTCTTGAACTATTGCCCGCTTGACATACAACATCTGTATAGGTACTGATGAGTGGTGGAATCAGAATGGCAGAAGCCTGTCAATGTATAGAAGCTACTGTAACTGCCTCTCACATTTAGACTTCAATATTGATGTTCTGAGTATTTAATAATCGTATCAAATGTACAAGCACATTTATCAACGCTTCTGGTGCCATCACGTTTTAGTTGAACTTGCAGTTGTTCAGTGGGCCATTTTGTTGACTTTCCTCGTGTACTTTTTCGAGTCATAACCCCAATGTCAACTAGTTTTTGCAGTCTTTTTAACTCCCAACCATATCATGAAAACCTTGAACTTGACTCTCGAACCTTTAACTTTCCAAATCTGGAATGTGTCCAGAGGCGTTTTAAGCCATTTTT
Source organism: Yarrowia deformans (assembly GCA_900519085.1). Lineage (NCBI taxonomy): Eukaryota > Fungi > Ascomycota > Dipodascomycetes > Dipodascales > Yarrowia > Yarrowia deformans. The sequence goes on along the minus strand of ULGY01000021.1, from coordinate 227 downwards.
ATTAATATTAATTGACATAGGTACTATTTTAAAAGTCTATTTAGTTCATCATTTAGATTTCACCTCCCTCGGACCACTTTTCATCGCAAAATTCCGCCGAATTAGTCATCTGAAGTCCCAATGCGAACTCCAAACCTTACCCCACATTACCCTTCAGACTTCGTGGCCAAGTTGGTTAAGGCGTACGACTGTTAGTCACCTGAATGGCCGCCATCGTAAGATCGAGA